>MU225672.1:955508-979367 GCA_018584345.1 Thuja plicata
GGCATTGTTTTCAAAGGGAGAGAATGTTTTCCATATTATCATCAGAAACTATTCATTATCAGATTACTCCAAACAGGGAGAGATCATATCCAAAGGGAGAGTATTTGTATAAAAGTTGCAAATAAAAAGACAGTGACATCAAAGATGGAGAAGAGTCAAAGAGAAAATTGACACCAACAGAGGTCACAACACATCAGAAGTAGAAAAAGGAAACCTGCAAGAATCAAATCTAAGCGTACACAGAGCTTACCGGCGGTCAGACATTTTATCGGTTATCAAAGAAAACTATTTGGTAATTTGATGAATCTCAATAATTGTATTTCATATTGTATTAGAAATAGTATAATATGATAATATAGCATGTTTCCATCAATGCCAAAGGGAGAGATTGATGACATGTAACTGATTAAATGATTGACTATATTAAGTTGAAGATGATGCAAGACATTAAATCAGTTAATGGTTTATATTGTCATTGATGTCAACTTGATATCATCTGTATGATCATGCCAAAGACTTCAGAGAACCAATGGAATAAATGTTATGCTTCCAGCAATGCATAAAGGTCTTGTATTCACTAAGTGACAGACTACACCGGCGGAGTGCACGCCATCAGTAAAGACAGAGATTAAAGTCACAGTGATGCCTGATGAGTAGAAGACAGTGTTTCCTGATGAAGTAGGATCTAATGTTTCCCGACAAATAAAGATCCAATGATGCTCGATAGATGGAGATCCTGAAGCTAACTGAAGTGACACCGACAGAACTGGCAGTTGTCACCGGCGATGAACTGCAGGATTAACTGACGGAATAGAGAGATCAAAAAATGACAAAATATTTAACTGGAAGAGCTAAAGGATAGACTTAACTAGTTGTTTTATTTGTTTTATTCAACCATATTTAAGTACGTGAATTGTACAGTTGGCAAGAAGATAACTACGAGATAAATCAGGAGTTAAAGCCATAAATCAATTTGGCTAGATTGTTTTTCACGCCAATAATCAAGAATCAAAGAACCTAGAATTAAGGAAAATCATGTCTATTTAAGAGAGTAGCATAATTCATTCCAGTGTGGTCAATATGCAATCAGATACATGGGGGAGTAAACTGATAGAAGATGTTGAAGAGAAACTGATGAAGGATTAACTTCATGCAATCCTGATCAATCAAGCTGAGGGAGAGCTAAAGAATTCTATAGACACCGATGGAAAATGAATCACAACATCACAGGGCAGAAAGAGTTAAGTACAAAGGAATTGAGTTGATACATTGATCAAAAAGATATTGTAGGTAAATAGATCTAAAAATCTGCAATTCAGTTGCATTAGAAACAGGTCATTTTGTTTCAATTTAACCATTGAAGCATTAAAGTCTCTTAACAGAGCAGGACTTAACAGTCTTTTGTAATTGAGGTATATCCTAACAGATTACCAGAAGGTTGACTCATGATAGTAGCACCGGTCTTACCTAAAGCCTATTGACAGTCTAAGAAGGAGGCTGATTCAAGGATGGTAGTAAGATTTTGCATAAAGCCTATTGATAGTCATGAGACTTATTCAAGGATGGTAGCGTAGATGCCAGATAATTAGTGACAACCTATGTATTGAAAATCCTCTAACAAGGTCACACTTAATAGTGTGTTTGTAACCTTTAACAGGGTTGGCTCCTAAAAGGGCTCACTGCAGAAGAGTGAAAATTTGGGGTACCAGTCCCAGTGGTTTTTCCCTTAATAGGGTTTCCACTTTAAAGTCCTTGTGTTGTGTGTGTATGGTTAATTACTTTAGTGTTTTACATTCTACATATGCACTTATGGATTGACTGGTATACTCTGCATATTTACTGAGTATTGGTAAATACAATTTACTGCTTATTGGTTATCAAGGAGGAACATGACAGACAAGGTAAACCGACAGACAATTATTTGTTTCAAATATTTCAACAGCATGCATCTTGTTGGGACTTAATAATTTGAGAAGTATTAATTGATGGATTAAAGCTTAAATTGGATAAATTTTTGAGGCCACTGATTCACCCCCCCTCTCAATTATTACTAACAAAGACAATTTTGAATAAGGATTGGTTAGTTTGCAACTCAAAACAACCAGTTTCAGACTATAGACAACAAGGAAACAGGCACTCAGATCCCAGACAAAAGTCAGATCAGGCAAAAAACTCACCAATTAATGGGAAAAAGCTCACTATTTTAGAACACCAGGGTACAGATTTGTGTGAGAAAGTGCTATTTTTCATGAGGAAGTGTTCAACTGCATGTGAGAAATTGCAAGCTTGCATGAGGAAGTGCTCAATTTCTAAAATCTTGCATGAGAAAACTCCAGGTTTCGATAAACAGACTCAATTTTCAGGACAAAAAACAAATTTTGAGACATAGTCAAGACTGTTCTCTAAACTTTTTTTTAGATTCAGGGCATTTTTATGATAACACAGATCATCAATCTCAGTTTGAAGGTGATAAGCACTCATTAACAAGCATGAAGTTTCAATCAAGCAATAGTGACACAAGCAACAGTCGTAAACAATTCTACCAAGGACAAAGCAACTTGGCAGAATCATAGGAGTCTTTGTTTGATCATGATTGGAAAATTTAAGACTCAAAATAAACACTTAGTTATCCCTATAAAAAAAATGGTGGAGAAGACAAAATTCGTGCCCTGCTGTCTTATGCGTATGTGTGCACCTCACACAGCAGTGTCACCCCTGAGAGAGCACCCATGTTTTTGGTGTTTCCAAGGACTAATTATATATGTTTGAAGGTTACCCTTAAAGTAGGGGCAAGCATCATATACCACTTCAAACATCCAGGTGCATACCTATGTCGAGAATCTAGGGGAGAGATTCTTCCCTGTCCCTACGTAGATATTATGTATTCTTTCAAAGGTGATCTAGGTAGGCATCTAACTAAGAGAGTTTTTAGTGGGATTCTATTCATAATAACCTTCGGTGCCTCTGATACAGAGCTAGGGCCTCGCAGCCACACCAACACTTGAAAGTCATACACCCTTGCAAGCAAGGCTAGGAGCGGTGCCGCTCAGTACAACAAAAAAGGATTTCTCAAGATGATAGTCAGAATCATGAGAAATAAGTTACCATGGCTTTGGAGTCTTTGGAATCAATAAAGAAGACTTTATTATAGTGAGGTGGAATCACCGATGATAGGTGTGTACTCACTTGGGTCATTCCCGGAGGTTCAACTTTCGGCAAGCCCTCTAAAGGTGACACAACTTGGCTTGGATTCAAGGGTCTGATTTTTTGATTCTCTCAAAGACAGAAGAGCATACTTCTCTACCTCTTCACCTTACCCAAACACTCAAGACATATTCATCTCCTGGCTAGTTTCACTCCACAAAATCCACAAGCCTTTGGGTTTATGATTCTCTCAAAGAGAGAAGAGCATAATCCCCTAACAAGTAGATGTGTTAAAGATCCATTAACTTGCTCTACTTCCCCAGGTATCTGTCATTCTAGCAACATCTGGGTCTTGGTTTCATCCATGGGCATCACTTCCATGTAATGAAGAGCCTATTCCCCTACTTTTCTATTAGGACCCTTAAGAAATTTTAACAAAGCCCTATTTAAACTATGTGAATGAAAAATAGTAAACAAGCACAACATTTTTAATATGTCTTTGACAACTGCCCTGCAAGCAAACCGTTAGCAAGTTTTCATGATCTTTGACAAGTGACTTGCAGCCCACTGTTATGCTATAGCAGAAATTAGAAACATGAAATCAACAATAGAAAGTAAATGTCAGAAAATGATAACATTAAATTACAGAATCTAAAAATTTAATGACTGTCTGTAAAACTTCACGTGAGAAAGTATATAGTTGCGCATAAGAAAGTGCAGGGACCTACGTGAGAGTGTGTTTCCTTGCACGAGAGAATGCTACAGGGAGCAAAACTTCACACAGCTCGATCTAAAACTTCATGTGATATTCCATACCAGTGATGTACAGATGCACGATAGAGTTCAAATTTCTGTAAGAAAATTTTGAGAGTGAGGTCCGAAATCATTTTTTCTGCCCCACGGTGGGTGCCAAAATGTGTGTGCTTAATGTGACCTCTTAAATCAGGCACAAACCCAACATAGTCCTTTCTTAATCATCAAATTTACCAAGATGAACATGAATTATCCATTTCACAAACTTGATTGAATCGACTTGTTGCCTCCTATTTAGTTGGGGGTGTCGAATTTACTCTCAGAATGAGAGCCAACAACCAAGACCATTGCTAAAATGGAGGATTTCAAAGCATGATAAAAACTGAAATTGAACTACTTTATATGAGAATTGCTATTGGAATTAAAGAATTGAAAGTGCATATTTATTCTAGAAACTTGAAGAGAATGATAAAATTAAGCTATTAGATATGTAAGAAAACTAGATTAAAATGAAACAAGCCATTATTCTAAATGAAACTAAACTAATTATGCAATAAAGCTTGAAAAACATGAAATAAATGAGACAAGATTTCGCTATAATTTTGATGCTCTCTAATTGATCCTCCTAAATGAAGAAAATGAGGTCCATAATATAGAACAACTTGAGAAGGGGATGAAGAGTTTCTTGAAAAGAAATAGCTGACTCTTCATCTCCATGGAGGAAGGTGAGACAATTTTGAAGGAATTATTCAATTAAAAGAATGAATTATTGCCACATGAGTGGCATTTCATATGGAATTATGGAACTCCTTTTGAGGATAATTCACTCAAATAAGCAAATAATTCTTTTAATTCCTTTTGATGTGTATTAGCTAAAGGGGGTGAAATTAATTTAATTTAAAAGCACTTAGGACTTTAGAATTAAATTAATTAATCATAGGGATTTTTAGCTAATAAACCTTGATAATTTAGGAATTAAATATAATGTGAGATTTATGCAAATTCAGGTTTTCTGCATTTGAGACCAAGTCAATTAAAGTCAATTACGAAGAGAATTTGCCTAGTACAATAGGACTTCGATGATGAGAAAATGCACCAAAATTGATTAGAATTGTAAGGTGCCAATTTTGGGGTGTTACAGCCAGAACTGTTATACACTAAATTTTGCACCCTAGGTCAAGCTCTTGTAGTCTTGATAATATAGTACAACATGGTAATCATTTTTAGGTTGTGGGACCTTTTCTAACTTAAATGAGACCTCCAGATTCTAGGCTGGTTCCTCTTAGATAATCAAAAAAATTTTCTTCTTAACATGAAAGTAAACTCTTGAGGGAAAAGGGATAGAAAGAGTGCATAAAAGGGAAATAACTGAATAAGAAAACTATCCTACCAAGTGATACACCAAAAGTAATATGAAGACAACACAGTGGCCACACCAGCATGAAGACTCTTAGATCTAATAGAACATAATATTTCTGAACAAGCTTGCATAAGTATTTCACAAAGAGGTCCAAAATAGAAAGAGGCTATTCAAGGAAAGAAAAGATTTCACAAACAATAGCTTTCCTAAGAAATTTAGACACAGATTGTGACCTGCAAGAAAATGTTCACTTCAACAAATGGATGTAGAAATGAGACAAAATAGTTAGGGATGAACAAAATCCATAAACTATCTAAATAAAATAATCTACAATAGCATGCAAAGATGTTGAAAAAGAGAAGGGCTCTGGAATCTAAGACTTCTCTGATATAAACCAGTGTATCATATTCATTAAGAGAAAATACAGAAAGAGGAAAATTAGAAGGCAGAAAAGATGCCACAGATAATTCCCACAAAGTCTGGATTCCAATGAAAGATTACAAATTGCCAAAATTAGAGGGCAGAAAGAATGCCTTAGATAACTTTTACAACTAGAAAAATATGATACCAACAACTTCTAAAACTATTATATACATCCTCCTTTTGCACGTAGGCTTGGAGAAAATTTGATTCCTAAAATTAGGGTTTCAAATAGATCTTTCAATAGAATAATTAGAAACCTTAACACTATATATTCTACTCATAAATGCATCATGAAATATCTGAAATGATCTGATATGCCTATGAATATCTTTACTTTTTCATTAATACAACTCTGAGAAGTTGGCCCAACCCACCTCTCTATCAAATTCTTGAGAAATCGTGCCATCGCTTATGAACTCTGAGAATCAAATTTTCATAATTTTAAATATTCAAATAATAATGGTTAGGTGGCATGGGAGTTCAATCAATGGTTCATATTTGAATCTTCATCTTCCTTTAAACTAGGGCCGTAGATCCTTTTCTTTGTTATTATTGCCTTTTTCCTTTAACCCGCATTAGACTAGCCCTCAACCTTGAGTCTTCAATTTGCTTATGTCTCCAGGTCGCAAGATGCCTTTATTAACTCTGGGTTCATTATGAGACAATGCAACCACCACAAGATTGGATCTACATCAGACGACTATCACTAAGTCTCCAAATCATAAGAGAATATTACATTCCTTCACAAGACTTAGCGACCACCACAAGATCTTCAACTGCATCGACAACCATGATCATATCTGGAACTTAAATCTCTACAACCCTAATTTCATCTAGCAACAACATGACTGAGTATATCAGACTAGGAACATGTGTCATCATGGTGCATTGGCTCATACATTAAACAGACTGCATCTTTTCTTCAAGCCATAATGCCAACCATCTGATCCTTTCAAACTTGTACGGAGATTACCTTTTCGTTGATTTCAAACCTTAACTCAGCTTTGACTCATCTTTTAACCCTAGGGTTCCTTTAGAGACTTGGCGATGGAAGGGTCTAATGATCTCTTAAAATTTCCTTTAACTCTGATTCCATCATAAGATCACGCGACTAAAGGCAATCTCGTAATCACTGAATGATTTGGACTATTTTGCTGTGGTTAGGAGACTCAGTGACAGACATGAAAAATGGGCCCGCCTTCTGTCAAATGTCACACTATGATTTGCAGATCATTGCCAATGCTTCAATCTTCAACCCTTTGACCAAACCTGCCCTCTAACCATGATTTCATTCAGAGACCTCGTGACTAAATAGTCTCATAATCTCTTATCACTTTGTCTGATCATGGTTAGTTCACAAGATTAAGCGACTGAAAGGATCTTAACCTAACCCAACTTGAACTAAGGTTGCATCTGGAGGTTTAGAAATTACACTGAGTCACAAGATCTCTGGATCTTTTTCTAACTTTAGGTTACTTCATGAGACCACATGACTATCATTGGATCATACCATAAGATCAACAACCAGTGCAAAGTCGGAAGAAATTTTAACTAGCCTCACCATTTTACGGAGAGTAAGCAACTAAGGAAAAATAGAATAGGCAGTCTCCAAGTCTCGTAATTCCTGTCGATGTCATCATTTCTTTTGGAGACTTAGTGACAACAGTAAGATGGAGAATATGAGTGATCTAGATTGACAATGTGTGGAAAGTCTCTTGAGCATTGGAGAATATTCATTTTCTTACCGTGACATGGAGACAAAGGGGTATTATCTTTGTGCACATGTCTTTAGAGGGAGCCTAAGTTATCTGAAAAGGTAATGAAAAAATAGAATAAGCTCAGGATAACTAGGGTTTTCTATCAAGTTTGCATAGAGATTTCAATACTTAGGTTATTTTTCATGAACAAGATAAACCAGAGGATTGAAAACATAGCAGAGGACACAACCAAGACCAAAAAATTTAAGGTCTTTCTCACAGGTTGGGATCTACCCTTGTGGGAGCCACATTTACTCCACTTGTAGCCAAAATTTACTAGATGAGGAAAATTTGGGTAACAGTAACAATGGTAGATGATGTAGCACTAGCTCCATATCCAAACCTAGCATGTTTTTCTAATACCATGCAAAGTTGATTTGTCTTTCCTTGAAGAAACTAATGAACTATTCTCTTTACTCTAGTGTAAGAGATTTATCCAAATAGATATGTTTAGGGTCCTTTTCATCCCCTTTATTGACTTCCTCTATTTTTTTTGCTAGTAACACTGACTTTTCTTATGTTAAGGGGAGGAGTTCCAAATTTCCATCCTATGGCACCTCATAGAGGTTTTCACCAGAAGATACATCCTTTATTTTTTTCTCATTTTTATGGTCAAAAAGTGCCTTTTGGTTTTCACTTACTGACTATTCTTTTTTTCTTTTGATTTTTCTTTTGCGACTAGAAAGAGGAGCCTCCTCCCCAAAGTATTATGATCTTTCCAGATTAAAGGAGAAGCTTTTTTTGTGGTATCCTAATGGTATGCCTTGTCAGAGCCCCAAGAAGTCTGTGATAACTTCATCATTCTCAAAAAGATCTATGTCAGGTTTTCCTTGTTGGTCCCATTCTATTAGTTTGGGGTAGACTAAACAAAGGTCCATGTGGGGGGATGACTCTACTTGGGTGAACAAAACCGTGGTGATATTTTCAAAAAAATAGGAATGGGACATGGATGCACCCCCTAAGGAATTGAAATTGATATGTTTATCGATACATGGTTGGTCTTCTATGGTCATTTGGTCAAACATTTCATCAAGGTGTATGGTACTGATGGTCTGAGGGAAATAGTCAGGGATGGGCAACTCAAAATTATAGAGGGATAACCAGTCTTACTCATGGGAATTAGTCATGATAGAATTCTAATTTGATGTCTAACTTTATACATAATCCTGGATAGTCTTATTAAGGTTTAATTAGAAATTAGAGGGTTCTACTTCCAATGATAATAACAGCTGGAGTATATTTCTGATTAGGGCATGTTCTTGATTTTTCCCCCAGTTTAATTCTACAATTTGTTCCTGGTCTACAGGTATATCATAGATGGTCATACTAGTTCTATCTTTTCCATATCCTAGCCCTCTTTTTTTTTTTTCTTTGGGTTGGCAGTAAGGGAGTTCCATTAAGCCTTGTTGTCTTTCCCCTAGACTAGTCTTACCATCATATCCAAATTTCTGCAACATGTTGAAACCATCTCCATATTGTGACAAAGGTATATGTTCTTGAGGTGTCACTTGAGAATATTTATACAACCAAGTATTTATGTCTAGATCTAAAGGGTTTTCTTCAACTATGTCCTCCCATTTGACAAATGTGGTTGGTGGACATTTGAATATCACTGGTTTCAGAGTTTCATGTGTTTCCACCAGTCAGGGCATGCCATATGATAAGGGATCTTGAGGAATGTTAGTGATGGTAAAAGCTTCCTCATAGATATACTCACCACAACCTTTATCTTTGATTGATATCTTCCCCGCCTTTCTTTGTATGTCTTTGGGAATAGAATCAGAGGCAGAAGGAATGCTTGCTTCTTGATTATCTGTACTACTTATGATGTTGTAGTGTTGGAATGGGTTGGGATCTCCTTCAATGATTATCTTTGCCCCTTGGTATGGGAAGTTTATGCACTGGTGATATTTTTAAGGGACAAATTGCATTTGATGTATCCACAACCTTCCAAGTAACATGTTATATCCCAAATCAAGGTCTAGGTTTTTATCACTTTTAGAGTACATATGTTTAACCCAGCACTGCTACCAATGAGGACTCTTTGGATTGCATGTTTATGAACTTGGATAAGTAGATGTGAGGGATCATTATGTAGAGGCTTGTGTGGCGGAATGTCATGGTCTATAAATGTAGTGTGCTTGTTGAAAACAATGTAATTTACCATGGTTTGTAAATTCTCTAGAATTATGTCACGTGGGACAACTGCATTTTGAAGGGCTTGATCTAGGGCTTGATTATGTTATAGGGATATGCATAATAGGTCAAACATGGAGATATTTAGGAAACAAAAACCTCTATGGACATTAAATATTGTGTTTTTTGTTGGAAACAACTACTGCTTGAACACTGGGTGTTTAAATTTGAGTATCCTCATGTTGAGTGTGCACCATGGGTTTTTGATTTTTCATGGGTGCTCCTTATAGTGAAACCTTGCATTGAGAATAGTTGATTGTTTTGACATGAATGACACCATCAATGGTGGAATTATTGTTCTTATTCCACCATTTGGCCTTATCCATTGCATTCTTATTCATGTTTGTTTGGGTAGGATCTACAAGGATTCCTCTCTTGACCAAGTTTTTCTCACATCGAATTCCTCGTTCTATGAGTTGCTTGAAATTTGGAGTTAGTTGTAGTTTTGTTGTGAATGACATATCTAGGATCAAATTGTCAACAAACATGACTATTAGGTCTTGTTTGGGCACATCATACATTATTCTGTTAGTAGTGTTCCTCCATCTTTGTAAGAATTTAACAAAGGATTCTCCATATTTTTTCCTAATATCATAGAGGTCCTTGATGCTAACCTTGCATTCTATGTTTTGATGGAAGTGAGCAATAAAATTTTCAGCCAATTCTCCCCAAGAGTTAATTCTATGGGGTAGGTGTGATAACCATTCCATTACTGGTCCTACTAGACTTTGTGGAAATAGTCACATTAGGTAAGTTTCATCATGTGCAACCTCAATGCACCTAGAAAAGAATTCTCTAATATGCTCTACAAGATTGGTACTGCCTTTGTATTTGTGAAATTTTGGTACCGATAAGTGAGTGAGAAATAGAGACATGTACAATGGCTGATGAAATAGGTATGGGTACAAGTCTCTGTTGTGTAGGACTTATTTTTCCCTTGATTTTGCATGTCCATCATTTGCGTTGTAAACTTTGCACTTGTTGTATCAGCATGTGTTGTAGATTGAGGAACGTTCCTGACATTAAATCTCTATATCATGGTAGGTATACGGCTTTGCCTCTATGTTCCTTGTGGTGGGACATATGATCTAGTCCTTGGGACTTGGTATTGATTTCCCAGTGTGTGATTCAGATATTGGGGAATTAGATTGATGAAATATTATTGTTTTTGTTGTTGTTGGGATCCTTGTTGGAATAAAGGTGTAGCCTTTGGTGGACTTTGAGTGAATGTTGAACCCATAGAGATTGTTTTGTGTAGGAGTGAAGTATTATGTCCAAATCTAATAGGGATAGACTACAGTGTCTGAGTAGTCACAAATGCGTTATTTCTCATTTGGGGAATCGATGACACAACTTGAGTGCTTGATGTAAAAGGCCATGAGGCTAATGCTTGAGATAAATTGGTAACTAGGGGTGCACTCAGTTGGGAGCCCATCCTATTTTGGATGGATGATGTACTAGCTTGATTGAAAGAGCTTGTTTGGTTTGACATAGTCTGTGCTGATGTCATGGTCTTTGATGATGGGAGAGACAAAACTTGAGATATCATAGAATCCATTTGAGAGGTTTGAGTTGTGCTTTGTCTAGATAGTAGGTTCTCAGACCATATTATTAACCATTAAATTCAACAGGGAGTTTGACTCCCTTTTTTATCAACATGGCTAGAAATATTTCAGGGTTTCTTTCCCCAAAACCATCAACTACCTACGTGGAATAGGCATGTTTCTCTATGTCTTCGAGCTCTTCCTCTATGAAATATTGAAATATAGTTGGTCTATGAGAACCTTGAGGAATAGTATGCACATTCTTAATGTAAAAAGTAGGATCAATATTTCTAAATGGGTCCTCCTCTCACTCTTTTTCCCATGGGGGAAATTGGTTAATATAGGATTCATCGGGTTGGGTTCTAGCCTTCAAACTAGTATAAGGTCCTCCATAGGGTGTGAAAAACATGAAAATATCCATCTTTTGAACTAAAATGAGTGATATAAAGAAAACAAAAAGGGATAACCTCTCGAGGAGAGTCTGAGTACCTGTTTTGACAAGGGTAATTCTAGGAACAAATTTTGAATTCTCTTGATCTCAGAGATTAGTGATGTAAGATATTGATTCTGAATCTTGCCTTATATGAGACAAAGTCACTGATACAGATTGATGAAGCTGAGATAATGGGATCAAGATAATATAATATGAACTTTTGAACTATCAATGAGAAACAATAATCAAACTGTCAAAGAGGGATGATCCTAGATGTTTTGAGATTCACACAGATTATTCATTATTTCCTGGGATGTGTACCCCAACCTTTCACACAAAATGGGGAATATTTTCCAAGGTTTCAGACTGATAAAAATGCAAAGTGCTGACAGAGGAATCCAAATTTGCTGATGGAATAAATGGACAAGCTGCTGGGTCAATTTTGGAAAAATTCCATTGATTATGGCATAATGCAATGTCAATTGTAGTAAACTTTTGGCGATTGCAGAAATAAAAGGCTTGATTACGATAAAATTCTATCAATTACAAAAATATTCTGTCAATTATGACAAACTGAGACAATCTTGAAAAATTATAGAAATTAGGAATCTGTCTGATAAAAATGATATCTTTGGAACAATGGTATGATTCTAGAACAAATTTTGGTTGCCACCCTAGACTTTGAACACGTTTGACTTATTTTGACAGTGTGAGATGTAGGTTTTTCATTTCGAGAATTGAACACACAAAAAATCACAATACACACAATGTTTTGAAGATCCAAGAATAAAAAGTGTATGTTCTACAACTTTTTCAAGTTGCAATGTTTTCATGTGGTCAAAATAGAGACAGTCAGATTAATCTACATCAGTTGGCTTCAAGATGCAATATTATAGGCCCAATGCTTTGATGTTCGTTGGCTCACAAAACTATCATCACACTACTAGGACACAAAGACCCATGATGTATGTGCCCATGTTTTTTCTATTGCTAAATATTGTTTCTGTGGTAATGAAGATCTCTTTCATCAACACAATATCCTAGAATACATATGTTGGCAATCTTGGGCAGAAATTTGGCAACCCCTTGCACTATATTAAGACACTTATTCAGAGGTAAAATGGGTAGGTCTCTAATTAATGCATTGTACTAAGGTCCGTGGAGTCTATCCAATCAGTTTGTATGAGTGTGACTCACTTAAGAGCCTAGTTGACCATGCTAGCTACTTGGGGATAATTCAACTAATCCAGGCTATCATAAACACACCTCACCTGAGCTTGGCTAGATATAAAATGGATCTTTGTATTGCTTCTTGTTTATATATCAATCAGAAGGATTACCGGTTTAAGGTTGTCCTCTAAGGAAGAAGCACTTTCCCTAGACAGGTCTCTCTAAAAAGTATAAAGGTTGTTAATCTAATAGATTTGTGTAAATGTACCAATGACTCAATACACATGGTTAATCAATTAAGCACCAAAATTTCAAGTGTGAACTAAGCTATCATCCATACATGCATGCGAGTTCAGTTTTAAGCCCAAAGTAGATGACGATTTCTTGTCCACTTTTAAATGTGCCAAATTCAAATATTTTTTTGCCTTTTGTTCAATTGTTAACCACCATCTCAATTTTAAACACCAAATTGGAAAAGTGAGATTGTGATGTTTTGCATACACTTTTCTTTTTAAGCACCAAAAAGAGAAATGAGTTGATTTTAGGTTTCTTTGTTAAAACTATTTCCACACCACAAGCTCTCAAAAAGTGATTTGTACTAAAACCTTTTAACAATCAAAATGAATAATATTCAGCAACTCTAGGATTATTCAGACCGTTAAGGCTAATGGTAACTTTGTATTTGGCTGCAAAATGCTTGAGCGAATCGAGATACCTATTAAATAATTCACTTTGATCTTCAATTGCGACTGCCAAGATTACCCTTTGTGATGTGTGGTAATTAGCGGTTCTTATTATGGTTTCTCTTAGTGATCTAGCACCCGAGGTGTGTCTGATTATCCTTTTTTCCATATGTCATTTTCTCATTCCTGCATAAAAACTGAGAAAAAATTGGGTTTAATTAATAAAATGATAAAATAGAGAAATTGCACAATTCTTCTGTCAGATGCAAAATTCTGCAAGCGATTATGGTAAACTGATGTCAATTATGGTAATATTCTATTAATTGCGGCAATTTGCTAGCGATTGTGAAACTCTTTTGGCGATTGCGAAATAGATGGGTAAATTGCAGAAAAATACCAAAAATAGAGACTAAAAACTACATAAAATAATTGTGAAATACGCAGATTAATTGCGGTAATAAACTAGTCGATTGTGGGTAAGTTTCGTCAATTGCAGCAACTTCCCTCAATTGTGAAATTACAAAGTTTATCAAAAAATAAAAAAATAAAAATGAAAATGCAGTCGTACGTCCAAGGCCGAGAAATCCAGTTTATCATCTTCAAGAAATTATTGGGTTGTTTGATTCATGTCGGGTTCACCAAAATTTGTAGATCCAATCCTGCTCCAAAATTGAATTAACGAGGGTTAGTAGCATGGATTTTAAATGGGGGAAAGCAATAAGAATTACTAAGAATGAATCTATGGACAATAAAATAACAAGAAATCAAATAGAAAAACAAACAAATGCAAACCTTGATTCTCGAAGCTTCTATTACTTCTCTCTACTCCTTCTGAAATGTTGTGTGTTTGGTGCTAAATTTTGGTATCGGTAGTGTCTGTGACTTGGGAGTGTTGAGAAAATGATATTGATTATGATCACAATAATTTTTGATACTTCTAGCAAGAATCCTGTATAGTAAGTGTGCATAAAGCTTGAAATCCTAGATCCTTCAAATGGTTGAGAAGGGTTGATTATATAGAATATGGAAATGATATGGATGGATGAGATCAATCCCAAAAAATGGAGAATAAATGGTTGAGATAAAAAGGAACTAGAGAAGAAATCAGTAAACTCCACCTCTTCAACTAGGAGAGAAGAGGTGATGTTTTAGTTAACTGAGGAGAAACCAGTAAACTCTATTGGAAATACAAGATGGGAAAGAAATATACTGAGAGGGGGGGGGTGTGAATCAGATCTTATAAATTTTATCACTTAAAATAAATTGGTCTACAACCATTCCATAAATATAATTGATCTATCAACTAGTAGCATCCATAACATAAAATAAGTAACTCAAGACACAAAATTTGGTAACCCAGAAACCCATTAAGGTAAAAGTGGGGTGGGGATGACACCCAAAAAAATCTTCACTACTGCTGCAATAAAGTGTGCCTTTTAGGGCTACAAAATTTGATCACAACTTGTAATCTACTTGATTAAAGGTCTTCTCGGTTAAGAGCTAAAGATTATTAAAAATCTACCTTGAAAAAGGATTTAAACTTACAACAAAGTAAGCATTTGGCTAAGAGATTTAGAAAGGTCTACTAGAACCACTTTGTTAAGAGATTTCACCTGATACACTTGTTAGAATGTCTCAAGGTCTGATCCTTCGATATGCACTCAGATGCTGATAACATATCTCCTCTTTTCAATACCTTCTCTGATCTAATAATCTGATATAACTTTACTTTTCTGCTCACTGGTCTATTCCTCTGCTAGATCTATGCTTCTTAAGTCAAAATAACCCTTCACATATATCTCTTGTATGCACACACACCTTCTTTCAAAATTAGGGTAAGAAGCAATCTTAATTACCTTACAGATCTGACATTGAGATCTAGATCAATGATCAAGATCAAATAATTATGCCGCTTGGGCACTCCAATTTTCTGATTGACTCTATGCCACGTATTGGATCAAATGATTTAATGCATAATTAACTCCGTTGAAAACATTAAATACCCTAATAAGTCAGCTCAAAATAGTTTACCTTCAAGTTTGTGCCATTCCTGACATGCATGAAAAAACTATCTTGCTCGTCACATGAAGACTCTGGCACTTGGCATGAAGTAATCAATTTCACTTGAATTATGTGTAAATCGGCAACTACTATCTTCTTGGCAATAAGTACTGCTTGGCCTATACTGGATAGCTCGGTCGCAGTGATGACCAACTAACCTACCTAGATAAATGTCTAAGTGTGGGACACTAATAATCAACAAAACTTAGAGATCAACAATCTCCCTCTTTGATATTAGTGGAAAAAACACTTATCATTTTTGTATATCCACAAAATTTGCCTAAGTACACAACATACTCCCCCTAAGATTATACTTTAGACTTCATGTAATATTTACATAGTGTACATGCCAAAAAAAATATTATGCCTATTGTTGCCCATCTTTGTCTATTTCTTTATCTATTTCCCCCTTATTTTTGTCACTGATAGCTATAGGGGTTAAGTTATATATATATATCCAAAAATGGCTCATGAAGCTGTAATATCAATGCAAATGCTATATCCCAGCTATCCTTAACAAACTTCATAACCTATAACTTAATTTCTAGCTCGGCAGCTAGACTTACAAAACTTTCTGCAATAGAGAGATCAGGATCTCTCTCGACTATTTCATGTGCAGCTGCAAGTTCCTTTTGAATAACCTCCAGATGAGGTATCAGGTTAGTCTAAATCGTTATCAATTTGGCCTTTATTCTGCCATCTTCACCCATAATCTCGGCTAACCTCCTTTGTGCATGTGTGAACCTATCACAAATTATGGAGCTAAAACTAGCATCCATGCTCAATGAGCTTGCTGTTGACTTTAAATCTAATTGCAACTTCTCAATAAGCTATTGATTATCCTTTGTAAATAATTTGATATCACATAACCTTTTGTACAAAGAATAAAAATTATTTTCAACTTCCTCAAGAATGTCAACAAGAGAAGAAAGTTAAACCCATTTGGTAGAAATCTCTTCTGTTATCTTCTCCAAGACTTTGTTCTCAAATTTTCTCTCGAACCATTGCAACAACTTTTCATTTGCCTTAATGTTTTCATCATTAAGTCTCTGCACAATGTGAAGTAACTGTTCCAGAATTGGTGCTTGCTGATTTTCATCTTCTATGCCAAAAAGCTTTAACAAAAATATCCTTTATATCATGGAGAACTTGCTTTTGCTTATGCTCCCTCTTCATTTCCTCTTGTCTTTTCTTCCTCTTTAATAGGTCTTGAAGAGTCTGAATCTGATCATATGACAAGTTATTTGGATCCTGTTGGTGATATTTTGTGTTTTGAGGCCTTACCCTGAAAATTTTATTCCCAATTGGTCATTTTGTCAAAAATGTCAAATCTTGTCCTAAAAGATGATAATTATTTGGTAAAATGTTGCATCCTGGTCCTAAAATGGTGAAAACCCTAAGTCTAGGGTCGTATCGGTTTGAATTTGAAAAAATAACCTAAACATTCTTGGCAGGTTCTATTTTTGCATTACTTTATTCAATCACTTAAGTGATTGAATTAACCATGTGTCTAAGTTGAATGGGGTCGCTTTTATTTCTTTCCTAAGTCCTAGGCATTAATTTTTCTAAAGTTTGAAAACCTGTAAGCCTATTTTATCCTTTTTTCATGTATCGTGCAAGTCTTGTTTGATCTAACAGTTATCGCTATCCCTCATTATGAAAATGATTGATCTATAACTATCAAGGGAATGCGCCATGCAGCCACGTGTCTCTGGCCGATCAAGTCACATATTTAAATGCAAATTGTTACTCACCGTAGATAAAATTTGATTTGAGGGCCCGTGCTTTGCTTGATAATAAAAGATGAACGAAGGATAACATTAAGGGATTGCGCCATGGCAATGCATGTCCTAGGTGGGCTAGAGTGTTGTCATAAAGGTAAAGCTAAATGGATGAAAAGTTAGATCTAATCTAACGGCTACCGCAAAGCCTCATAACAAAGATACTGTTGAGTTACTCATCGAGGGATCGCACTGTGATGATGTGTGTCCTCAGTGGGCCCAGATGTGAACAAGAAGATGAAGTTAAATTGAAAGCATGTAAGATTTGATCCAATGGTTTGCGCAAAGGCTTATGGTCAAGATGCGCATGCAATAGTCATCAAGGGATTGCGCCATGCTCCCACATGGAGTCTAGTGGGTCCAGCAGATGATTAAAGTTCTAAGTAAATACATGGCATCTTCAAGAAGATCTGATGGTTGGCATAAAGCCTCCTATGAAAGAAGTGATGAGTTTAATCATCAAGGCATCATGACACCTCGCCATGTGTCCTAGGAGATAAAAGCTGCGGGCCATAGAAAGGCTAAATAAAGACCAGTTAAGTTGATAAAGATCTAAGATTGAGAAGATCCAACGAGTGGCGTTAAGCCTTAAGTATAAAGTATCTAATCTTTACTCATCAAGGGAAAGAACTGTGATGACTTGTGTCCAAGTTGATGGGGCCCACATAGTAACACAGAGTTAAGTAAAGATCAGACGGGTTAAGAAGGATCAAACAGATGGCGCAAATCCTTGGGTCAAAAGTGATCAAAATTTAAATAATCAAGGGAATGTGACATGCTACCACGTGTCTGGGGAGTTTAACATTGCAGAGAATTTGCTGTAGATCGTTGGATATGGTTAAAAGCTAGTAGAATTGACGGTTTTCTTTTAAAGTATAGAAATAGCAAGCTTTGACAGTTGGACACCAAGCATTGAAATTGAAGGAGTAATGGCGAATGTGTGGTTTCTTCCCAGTTAAAATTTAATGTTTAAGACAATTGGATTTCTATGTTGTCGATCACTCAATACATTTTGCATAATTGACATTAGCTGCAGAGTGGAGTGAAGTTGCAGTTATTGCGGCCAGCTTTTCAAGCTTTTTGCAAAACTGGTAATTTTCTGGTACTGATACTTTTGAGTTGTTAGAAATCTAAGGGGATTACTAGGGTGTGCAGAAGGAGAAAGGTTTTTTTATTCATTATTAGATTTTTAAACTTTAAATTCACAATGCCACCTAGAAGAGAATTCTCTGGGAAGGTTAATTATAAGGATAGAAATGTCTACGATGATTTGTTGCAACAATTAACCATGTCGACTAATGATGCTTCTAAGAAAAAAGAATTAGTCCCCAAGGATCCACGCTTGAAAATTATTGAAGGGTTATATGATTTGGGTCAGTCTGTTAGGGATGCCAAAATAGGTATGACTGGTTTGGCCTTGTTTAAGGTGCTTTTTGGTCAGAGGAATGCTAATCCCCCACACAATAATGTGTGGCAGTTTAACATAGGCAAGTTGGTAGTGCCTCAAATTTTTATGGATATGGACATGCTCACACATATAGCTATGAATTATGAAAGCATATCCAGAATAGTCAAGGAAACAAAATGGGTAAGTCCTGATAAAAGTGACTACACAAGAGATTAGGGAGGTGTTCAGTTTGAATGATCCAAACACTTCTATAGGTAAGATTGATTTTAATCAATTAAAAGAAGTTTACCAAGCCTAGAGGAAATAATTCGAAGAAGGGACCCTCAAGAAATATTTTGGCACAGTTGGGGATTTGGTTCTGGTAGGGCCTAATACTAAAGAACCATTCAAACTTGATTATTTCACTTTGAAGGCCAAATCAGTTTATAGGGCTCTTTGTCAAGTTTGTGGAGATGATGAGAAAGTTGAGATGCCTATCCATTATATGCTAATGATGGTTGAGATTTTCATCCCCATCTAGCAATAATTTTTGATTTCACCCCATATATTGTAGACCTGATTCATGAAGGGTTGATAGGTGTCCAGAACACAAAGGTGTCCAGACCTTTTGCATGGTACTCATTGTTGATGCATGTGTTTATGTATAAGGGGCTTATTATTTAGAGAAGGAGATGGAGCTGACAAGATTTAAGGATAATGAAATCATTCCTGTACAATTGTGGAATGCAGACATGACTTGGGACAATAAAGAGGCCAGGTACATCTAAACATGACTCCCCAAATACCTCTAAGGGAAGGATAGAGACTCCTACTCCAGAAAGAAAGTCATCTTCATCTGAAGATGTAGGACCCATAGGACCTATTGACACTTATAGAGCTCATGCCAAATTTATCCCTTCAGAGATGGAGAAAATAATGATATAGGTTTCTTCCCTGTAGAAGAAAATCTTGCTCCACCAGAAGAAACTTCTACTGCTGAGACTACTTCCTATGATTCTGACAAGTTGCAGGATGAGGTTCTGGCTTTAAGAAAAAGAATAAAGGAACAAGAAAAGGAAATAGTAGAGGCAAAGAAGAAATGTGGACAAAAATTATATGAATTATTGGTGGAAAGAGAAGAGCTCTTGGCTCAAACCAAAAGAAATGACCTCAAAGCTAAAAGGCTAAGTCAGGAGGTCAAAGGATTAAATCTAGACTTGTTTGGTGATTTTGGTGATTTGAGAAAGAAATCCCCAAACAAGATGACAAATCTTGACAAGGATGAATTTGAGAAAGAAGGGCCTGTCATCAGATAGCTATACCCATATGAGATTGATCAAAATGAAAAAATTAAGACAAGTACTAAATATGCCCCTAACAAAGGTAAGCAAAAGGTTGTTGGTGTGACTATAGAGGAACCTAAGTAGAGCTTGATAACTTATCCAAACAATTGGAGAAGTTATAATTAGAGGTTGTTGCAGTTGATATGAGAATGAGGATAGCTTTTCTACATACCACTATGGAGACTGTCAGATGCTGATGGTGCCCATATCGATGGGCTAGGATTGTCATATCTTTGTGATGCACCCGATATTCAAGTAAATCATGGTCTATTGGGTGCACCGGTCGAGCGTTTCCATTCAGAGATGAACACATTCCATTTTCTGCAGGTGGAGATGATAGTCACTCCTGAGGATATTTATAGGATCTTGAGAGTACCATGCCAAGGTGCTCATGTGGAGTATGACACCCTACCGAGGCTAGGCACACTGGCCCTGAGAGCGGTCTTCCAGGATGATCTAGTGATGGGTCAATCCATCTCTTGGGAGGATTTGATGAGCAGGTATGGGGTAGATCACCCACTAGCAGTTGTCTTGGTGCTTTTCTTGAGTTGTCACGTGGTTCCCAATCGAGGTTAGCATATATTGGAGTGCAGCTGGGGGATCATGCTGCAAAGGATGCTAGCTACACCAGTAGTTAGATTCAGATGGGGCGAGGGTATGCTCGCTAAGATGTATCATAAGATGCATGAGATTGTGTATCGAGGTCCATGGACTATGGTGGCAGGAGTCATCATTTTATATATTTGGGCCTAGGAGCACCTTCCCATATGTCAGTCAATTTTCCATGATACTCGACAGTGCTTAGAGAGGTACATTTATAGGTATGCCAGTCCTATGACCCAGCTCGTGCTGGGTAAGATGGAGCAGTGGCGAGCCCAGATAGATGTTATGGTGGTAGTTATATGGTGACCATGGATAGCCATTGAGGTGTGGGATGACACATGACATGAGCTACTATATATGTTCTGCTGATGTCCTTTGATCGGGCGTACTATCAATGTTATTGAGTGCTTCTTATTGACATGGGTACTGCGATAGTTTGGGAGACCTCAGGATATCTCATAGGAGTATTGTACCTACGCTTGATTCATTGATGAGATGAAGAAGGGTTGGCAGAGGTAGTTGGATAGAGGCCAGAGCATGATAGATGCACATGTACCACCAACTAGGTGAGATTATATGGCAGGGGTGATGAATGCAGTGGTAACTCCTACATACCGGGACCATATATTAGTGCACCCATTCCCTAGGTACATAGATCCTATTGGCCTGGGCCCTCATGTATAATAGGTGGTAAAACCACCACCATAGTAGTAGGCACAATAGAAACCACCACAATAGCAGGCACAATAGCCACCCTTATAGTAGCAGGAGAGGATAGTACGGTCGAGGACCTCATAGATTCCTATCCCCACTAGACCTATGGGGTCAGATGCGGGCGCAAGGAGTAGTGGAAGTCAGGAGAGAGCCACTGAGTAGGGAGAGGACACCATCATGGATTATACTATTATAGTTGACCCACAGGCAGGCGGATAGGTAGCCCAATTACAGGAGGCTCTCCGAAGGGTCTGAGAGAGGGTGAGATAGGTGCAGAGGGAGCGAGATGACTTTTGTACACAGGTGGTTGTTAAGGAGACCTGAGTGGCTGAGTGAGACTGAGAGATTTGGAGGTTACAAGAGGCACTAGATAGATCTTAGATTGAGACGAGATATGAGGCTGCTCAGTCAGCCTATTACTATGGAGCATACACCATTGCATTTCCAGAGGCAACAGACTAGGTTCTACCTTTTTCAGAGTATGCTGGGGCATGGGCCGCTCCACAGGGACCACCTCCACAGGGACCACCTCCTCAATAGTAGGGCATGCCACCTCCTCCACCTCCACCGGGTGGTTAGATGACATACTTGATATACATGATGTACCACCATTTTGATATATTGTGCTTGAGTAGCACCCTTGTACATTTGACCTATCGATATATATATGAGCTTGATTTTGGCATTGTTGTACTTGCTTATATATTGCATCAAATTAATATGTCTTTGTGAGATGTTTGCTATATGATTAGATGTATAGATTAGAAATGTATGCCATGGATGAATATGCAAATTTTTATGCACATGTTTTATTGATGTACAATGCTATGAATGTAATGCAATGATAGATGTTAGATGGATAAATGCTATGTATGATTTGATTTATGCTTATAACGGGTGTACATGCTTATGGATATGTAAATGCAAATGAATGTATGGAAATGCAATGGTACTAATCATCTCATGTAGGATTTTGCAATATATGATAGGTACTAACCAAAAGAATATGAATGAAGATCGAGAGCGAGTACTGGACACAAGTGCAGTTGAGAGGAATTTGGGATAAAAGATGAGGACCTTCAAAGAATGAGAACATCATGAAGAGAGCACCAAAACTATCGCTATGCAAGCCTAAAATGTGAATGCAAGCCAAAGCTAAATGCAACCCTAGGACTTGGTTGTTGGACTCATCACGTAATTATCACCATCGAGTACTTTTGTAACATCAGAGTCAATACAATCCTTACTGGCGCCAATGCAACCATAAGAATATGAATATGACTTTCATCAGATAAAATGTAGGAAAAAAACATAAGCACCAGGGCACAAAAGCCAAGATGACCTAAACATTATTTCTAGTTTGACATAGTAAGAGTACACAAGTAAACAAACAGAGCAATAACAGTCAAGGAGATAGTTCTAACCTCCCCTTGGCATACAAATAAACAAGATCGAGGGATGTAAGGCTTTCCCACCTTAACGCAAGAGCTCTTATCACATACACCCTATTTATTTGATGTTGTTGCATCATCGAAACCACACCCACAAGTAATAGACAAAGAAAATATTAATGAAATTCATAAGAACAGACAACATTCAGAGAAAGATTCAATCATAGCTCAACACATTTCAAAGTTTATGAATGTGCCTA
Organism: Thuja plicata; assembly: GCA_018584345.1. Taxonomy (NCBI): domain Eukaryota; kingdom Viridiplantae; phylum Streptophyta; class Pinopsida; order Cupressales; family Cupressaceae; genus Thuja; species Thuja plicata. The sequence continues at coordinate 978,512 of MU225672.1, forward strand.
TGTTTGGGGTGTTGAAAAACACCATTGTGATTGTGAGTGCAATGTGTTTGACTGCTATCGAGAAAGGTTTACATGGTGATGCATCCAATGTGTGTTGAAAAAGGTAGATGTGTCCAAAGAGAGTGTTGAAAAACACTGTTTAATTGAGGTGTTGAGAAACACCATTTTGTGCCAGTAGATAGTTGTCCTTTAAAACTGACAAGACTACTAACTCGAGTGTAAACCAAAGATGCAATCAAAGTGGGGAGCCATGCCCCAAAGTACTGAATGGATTGATGTCAAATATGTAGATAGCGAGAAATCTTAGTAGTACAGTGATAGTAGGCAGATGCAGTGAGACCCACTAGTGACTGACGCAAGAAATATTCTCAAGCATAAAGATTGATGTGAAATCTAGGCATCAATAGGCAGACTCAGTGAGAACCACTGGTGAGTGATGCGAAGAGGAGAGAGACTCCAAAAGAGAGGACAATGCCCCCTAGACCAGGAAGATGCCCTTGAGTGTGACTAGTTTCAATCCATGTGAAGTTGAGAAAAATCTCAAAGATGATGGAGAGAAAATGCATGAGCGAGCAAAATATAGCAAGAAAGCACACTAAAGCAGGAAAAGCAAACTAAAGCGGGAAAGCATAAGAGAAAATTGCAAGAAAGCCAAGAGATGCCACGACAGATAGAGCATTGCAGAACAAGAGGTGCCTGTTTACCAGGTTTTCACGATCTTGGTAGAAATTCTTGTAGACACCCTAAAATGGACAGGCTTGCAACTTTACATTAAAAACCCTAATTTTCATCTATTAATTAATGGTTTCTTAATCATTAATTAATCATCTATTTTCCTCTAAATTCATTTCTCAAA
>MU225672.1:998056-1042313 GCA_018584345.1 Thuja plicata
GCATTTGAGACCAAGTCAATTAAAGTCAATTAGGAAGAGAATTTGCCTAGTACAATAGGACTTTGATGATGAGAAAATGCACCAAAATTGATTAGAATTGTAAGGTGCCAATTTTGGGGTGTTACAGCCAGAACTGTTATACACTAAATTTTGCACCCTAGGTCAAGCTCTCGTAGTCTTGATAATATAGTATAACATGGTAATCATTTTTAGGTTGTGGGACCTTTTCTAACTTAAATGAGACCTCCAGATTCTAGGCTGGTTCCTCTTAGATAATCACAAAAATTTTCTTCTTAACATGAAAGTAAACTCTTGAGGGAAAAGGGATAAAAAGAGTGCATAAAAGGGAAATAACTGAATAAGCAAACTATCCTACCAGGTGATACACAAAAAGTAATATGAAGACAACACAGTGGCCACACTAGCATGAAGACTCTTAGATCTAATAGAACATAATATTTATGAACAGGCTTGCATAAGTATTTCACAATGAGGTCCGAAATAGAAAGAGGCTATTCAAGGAAAGAAAATATTTCACAAACAATAGCTTTCCTAAGAAATTTAGACACAGATTGTGACCTGCAAGAAAATGTTCACTTGAAAAAATGGATGTAGAAATGAGACAAAATAGTTAGGGATGAACAAAATCCATAAACTATCTAAATCAAATAATCTACAATAGCATGCAAAGATGCTGAAAAAGAGAAGGGCTCTAGAATCAAAGACTTCTCTGGTATAAACCAGTGTATCATATTCATTAAGAGAAAATACAGAAAGAGGAAAATTAGAGGGCAGAAAAGATGCCACAGATAATTCCCACAAAGTATGGATTCCAATGAAAGATTACAAATTGCCAAAATTAGAGGGCAGAAAGAATGCCTTAGATAAATTTTACAACTAGAAAAATCTGATACCAAAAAATTCTAAAACTATTATATACATCCTCCTTTTGCACCTAGGCTTGGAGCAATTCTGATTCCTAAAATTAGGGTTTCAAATAGATCTTTCAATAGAATAATCAGAAACCCTAACACTGTCAATTCTACTCATAAATGCATCATGAAATATCTGAAATGATCTGATATGCCTATGAATATCTTTACTTTTTCATTAATAGAACTTTGAGAAGTTGGCCCAACCCATCTCTGTCAAATTCTTGAGAAATCATGCCATCGCTTATGAACTCTGAGAATCAGATGTTCATAATTTTAAATATTCAAATAATAATGGCTAGGTGGCACGGGAGTTCGATCAATGGTTCATATTTGAATCTTCATCTTCCTTTAAACTAGGGCTATAGATCCTTTTCTTTGTTATTACTGCCTTTTTCCTTTAACCTGCATTAGACTAGCCCTCAACCTTGAGTCTTCAATTTGCTTATGTCTCCAGGTCACAGGATGCCTTTATTAACTCTAGGTTCATTATGAGACAACGCAACCACCGCAAGATTGGATCTTCATCGGACGACTATCTCTAAGTCTCCAAATCATAAGAGAATATTCCATTCCTTCACAAGACTTAGTGACCACCACAAGATCTTCAACTGCATCGAAAACCATGATCATATCTGGAACTTAAATCTCTACAACCCTAATTTCATCTAGCAACAACATGACTGAGTATATCAGACCAGGAACATGTGTCATCATGGTGCATTGGCTCATACATTAAATACACTGCATCTTTTCTTCAAGCCATAACGCCAACCATCCGATCCTTTCAAACTTGTACGGAGATTTCCTTTGCGTTGATTTCAAACCTTAACTCAGCTTTGACTCATCTTTTAAACCTAGGGTTCCTTTAGAGACTTGGTGACGGAAGGGTCTCATGATCTCTTAACATTTCCTTTAACTCTGATTCCATCATAAGATCACGTGACTAAAGGAAATCTCATAATCACTGAATGATTTGTAATATTCTACTATGGTTACGAGACTCAGCGACAAACATGAAAAATGGTCCCGCCTACTGTCAGATGTCACACTATGATTTGCTAATGATTTCCATTGCTGCAGTCTTTGACCCTTTGACCAAACTTTCCCTCTAACCATGATTTCATTTAGAGACCTAGCAAGTAAATAGTATCATAATCTCTTATCACTTTGTCTAATCATGGTTAGTTCACGAGATTAAGCGACTGAAAGGATCTTAACCTAACCCAGCTTGAACTGAGGTTGCATCTGGAGGTTTAGAAAATACACTGAGTCATGACATCTTTGGATCTTTTTCTAACTTTAGGTTACTTCACGAGATCATGTGACTATCATTGGATCATACCATAAGATCAACAACCAACACAAAGTCAGGAGAACTTTTAACTAGCCTCACCATCTTACAAAGACTAAGAAACTAAGGAAAAATAGAATAGGCAGTCTCCAAGTCTCGTAATTCTTGCTGATGTCATCATTTCTTTTGGAGACTTAGCGATAATCGTAAGATGGAGAATATGAGTGATCTAGATTGACAGTGTGCAGAAAGTCTCTTGAGCATTAGAGAATATTCATTTTCTTACCGCAACATGGAGACAAAGGGGTATTATATTTTTGCACATGTCTTTAGAGGGAGCCTAAGTTATCTGAAAAGGTAATGAAAAAATAGAATAAGCTCAGGATAACTAGGGTTTTCCATCAAGTTTGCATAGGGCTTTCAATACTTAGGTTATTTTGCATGAACAAGATAGACCAGAGGATTGAAAACATAGCAGAGGACACAACCAAGACCAAAAAATTTAAGGTCTTTCTCACAGGCTAGGATCTACCCTTGTGGGAGCCACATTTACTCCACGTGTATCCAAAATTTACCATATGAGGAAAATTTGGGTAACAGTAACAATGGTAGATGATGTGGCACTAGCTCCATATCCAAACCTAGCATGTTTTTCTAAGACCATGCAAAGTTGATTTGTCTTTCCTTGAAGAAACTAATGAACTATTCTCTTTCCTCTAGTGTAAGAGATTTATCCAAATAGATATGTTTAGGGTCCTTTTCATCCCCTTTACTGACTTCCTCTGTTTCTTTTGTTAGTAACACTGACTTTTCTTATGTTAAGGGGAGGAGTTCCAAATTTCCATCCTATGGCACCTCATAGAAGTTTTCACTAGAAGATACATCCTTTATTTTTTTCTCATTTTTATGGTCACAAAGTGCCTTTTGGTTTTCACTTACTGACTATTCTTTTTTTCTTTTGATTTTTCTTTTGCGACTAGAAAGAGGAGCCTCCTCCCCAAAGTATTATGATCTTTCCAGGTTAAAGGAGAAGCTTTCTTTGTGGTATCCTAATGGTATGCCTTCTCAGAGCCCCAAGAAGTTTGTGATAACTTCATCATTCTCAAAAAGATCTATGTCAAGTTTTCCTTGTTGGTCCCATTCTATCAGTTTGGGGTAGACTAGACAAAGGTCCACGTGGGGGGATGACTCTACTTGGGTGAACGAAACCGCGGTGATAATTTCAAAAAAATGGGAATGGGACATGGATGCACCCCCTAAGGAATTGAAATTGATATGTTTATCAATACATGGTTGGTCTTCTATGGTCATTTGGTCAAACATTTCATCAAGGTGTATTGTACTGACAGTCCGAGGGGAATAGTCATGGATGGGCAACTCAAAATTATAGAGGGATAACCACTCTTACTCATGGGAATCGGTCTTGATAGAATTCTCATTTGATGTCTCACTTTATACATAAACCTAGATAGTCTAATTAAGGTTTAATTAGAAATTAGAGGGTTCTACTTCCAATGATAATAAGGGATGGATTATACTGCTGATTAGGGCATGTTCTTGATTTTTCCCCCAGTTTAATTCTACAATTTGTTCCTGGTCTACAGGTATATCTTAGATGGTCATACTAGTTCTATCTTTTCCATATCCTAGCCCTCTTTTTTTTTTTCTTTGGGTTGGCGGTAAGGGAGTTCCATTAAGTGTTGTTGTCTTTCCCCTAGACCAATCTTACCATCATATCCAAATTTCTGCAACATACTAAAACCATCTCCCTATTGTGACAAAGGTATATGTTCTTGAGGTGTCACTTGAGAATATTTATACAACCAAGTGTTTATGTCTAGATCGAAAGGGTTTTCTTCAACTATGTCCTCCCATTTGACAAATGTGGTTGGTGGACATTTGAATATCACTGGTTTTAGAGTTTCATGTGTTTCCACCAATCAGAGCATGCCATATGATTAGGGATCTTGAGGAATGTTAGTGATGGTAAAATCTTCCTCATAGATATACTCACCACAACATTTATCTTTGATTGATATCTTCCCCGCCTTTCTTTGTATGTCTTTGGGAATAGAATCAGAGGTAGAAAATATTCTTACTTCTTGATTTGAAGGCACTTGATTATTTGTAGTACTTCTTATGATGTTGTAGTATTGGAATGGGTTGGGATCTCCTTCAATGATTATCTCTGCCCCTTGGTATGGGAAGTTTATGCACTGGTGATATGTTTAAGGGACAACTTGCATTCGATGCATCCACAACCTTCCAAGTAACATGTTATATCCCAAATCAAGGTCTAGGATTTGAAAGGGAGTGTTCTTAATGACTGGGCCTATCCTGATCGATAGCATGAGCATACCTTTTGATGATATTTCATCCTTGTCATATTCCCTGATATGTATCCTCCTGGTGACATCAATGCTAGATTCTGAATAGCCCAAGGTTTTTATCACTTTCAGAGTACATATGTTTAACCCAGCCCGCTACCAATGAGGACTCTTTGGATTGCATGTTTATGAACTTGGATAAGTAGATGTGAGGGATCATTATGTAGAGGCTTATGTGGTGGAATGTCATGGTCTATAAATGTAGTGTGCTTGTTGAAAACAATGTAATTTACCATGGTTTGTAAATTCTCTAGAATTATGTCACGTGGGACAACTGCATTTTGAAGGGCTTGATCTAGGGCTTGATTATGCTACAGGGATATGCACAATAGGTCAAACATGGAGATATTTAGGAAACAAAAACCTCTATGGGCATTACATATTGGGTTTGTTTTTGGAAACAACTGTTGCTTGAACACTGGGTGTTTAAATTTGAGTATCTGCATGTTGAGTGTGCACCATGGGTTTTTGATTTTTCATGGGTGCTCCTTACAGTGAAACCTTGGGTTGAGCATAGTTGATTGTTTTGACATGAATGACACCATCAATGGTGACATTCTTGTTCTTATTCCACCATTTGGCCTTATCCGTTTCATTCTTGTACATGTTTGTTTGGGTAGGATCTGCAAGGATTCCTCCGTTGACCAAGTTTTTCTCACATCGAACTCCTCATTCTATGAGTTGCTTGAAATTTGGAGTGAGTTGTAGTTTTGTTGTGAATGACATATCTGGGATCAAATTGTCAAAAAACATGACTATTATGTCTTGTTTGGGCACATCATACATTATTCTGTTAGCAGTGTTCCTCCATCTTTGTAATAATTTAACAAAGGATTCTCCATATTTTTTGCAAATATCATATAGGTCCTTGATGCTGACCTTGCATTCTATGTTTTGATGGAAGTGAGCAATAAAATTTTCAGCCATTCTCCCCAAGAGTTAATTCTATGGGGTAGGTGTGATAACCATTCCATTGCTGGTCCTACTAGACTCAGTGGAAATAGTCACATTAGGTAAGTTTCATCATGTGCAACCTCATTGCAGCTAGAAAAGAATTCTCTAATATGCTCTACAAGATTGGTACTGCCTTTGTATTTGTCAAATTTTGGTACCGATAAGTGAGTGAGAAATAGAGACATGTACAATGGGTGATCAAATAGGTATGGGTACAAGTCTCTATTGTGTAGGACTTATTTTTCCCTTTATTTTTCATTTCCATCATTTGCATTTGTAAACTTTGCACTTGTTGTATCAGCATGTGTGTTGTAGATTGAGGAACGTTCCTGACATTAAATCTTTGTATCATGGTAGGTATAAGGCTTTGCCTCTATGTTCCTTGTGTTGGGACATATGATCTAGTCCTTGGGACTTGGTATTGATTTCCCAGTGTGTGATTCAGATATTGGGGAATTAGATTGATGAAATATTATTGTTTTTGTTGTTGTTGGGATCCCTGTTGGAATAAAGGTGTAGCCTTTGGTGGACTTTGAGTGAATGTTGAACCCATAGAGATTGTTTTGTGTGGGAGTGAAGTATTATGTCCAAATCTACTAGGGATAGAAACTGAGAAAAAATTGGGTTTAATTAATAAAATAATAAAATAGAGAAATTACATAATTCTTCTGTCAGATGCAAAATTCTGTAGGCGATTATGGTAAACTGATGTCAATTATGGTAATATTCTATTAATTGAGGCAATTTGCTAGCGATTGTGAAATTCTTTTGGCGATTGTGAAATAGATGGATAAATTGTGGCAAAATACCAAAAATAGAGACTAAAAAATACATAAAATAATTGTGAAATACACAGATCAATTGCGGTAATAAACTAGTCGATTGTGGGAAAGTTTCATCAATTGCAGCAACTTCCCTCAATTGTGAAATTACAAAGTTTATCAAAAAATTAAAAATTAAAAATGAAACTGTGGTCATACGTCCAAGGCTGAGAAATCCAGTTTGTTGTCTTCAAGCAATTATTGGGCTTTTCAATTCACATCGGGTTCACCAAAATTTGTAGATCGAAGCCTGCTCCAAAATTGAATTAAAGTGGGTTAGTAGCTTGGATTTTCAATGGGGGAAAGCAATAAGAAATACTAAGAATGAATCTATGGAAAATAAAATAACAAGAAATCAAAGAGAAAAACAAACAAATGCAAACCTTGATTCTCAAAGCTTCTATTACTTCTCTCTACTCCTTCTGAAATGTTGTGTGTGTGGTGTTCAATATTGGTATTGGCAGTGTCTATGAATTAGGAGTGTTGAGAAAATGATATTGATTATGATCACAAGAATTCTTGATACTTCTGGCAAGAATCCTACAGAGTAAGTGTGCATAAAGCTTGAAATCCTAGATCCTTCAAATGGTTGAGAAGGGTTGATTATATAGAATATGGAAATGATATGGATGGATGAGATCAATCCCAAAAAATGGAGAATAAATGGTTGAGATCAAAAGGAACTAGAGAAGCAATCAGTAAAATCCACCTCTTCAACTAGGAGAGAAGAGGTGATGTTTTAGTTAACTGAGGAGCAACCAGTAAACTCTGTTGGAAATACAAGATGGGAAAGCAAGATATTGAGAGGGGGGGGTGTGAATCATATCTTATAAATTTTATCACTTAATATAAATTGATCTACAACCATACCATAAATATAATTGATTTATCAACTAGTAGCATTGATAACATAAAATAAGTAACTCAAGACATAGAATTTGGTAACGTAGAAACCCAATAAGGTAAAAGTGGGGTGGGGATGACACCCACAAAAATCTTCACTACTACCACAATAAAGTGTGCCTGTGAGGGCTACAAAATTTGATCACAACTTGTAATCTACCAAATTAAAGGTCTTCTCAGTTAAGAGCTACAGATTATTAAAAATCTATCTTGAAAAAGGATTTAAACTTACAACAAAGTAAGCATTCGGCTAAGAGATTTAGAAAGGTCTGCTAGAACCACTTTGTTAAGAGATTTCACCTGATACACTTTTTAGAATGTCTCAAGGTCTGATCCTTCGATAAGCACTCAGATGCTGATAACAGATCTCCTCTTTCCAATACCTTCTTTGATCTAATAATCTGATATAAGTTTACTTTTTTTCTCACTGGTCTATTCCTCTGCTAGATCTATGCTTATTAAGTCAAAATAACCCTTCACATATATCTCTTGTGTTCACACACACCTTCTTTCAAAATTAGGGTAAGAAGCAATCTTAATTACCTTACGGATCTGAAATTGAGATCTAGATCAATGATCAAGATCAAATAATTATGTCGCTTGGGCATTCCAATTTTTTGATTGACTCTATGCCACATATTGGATCAAATGATTTAATGCATAATTAACTCTGTTGAAAACATTAAATACCCTAATAAGTTAGCTAAAAATAGTTTACCTTCAAGTTTGTGCCATTCCTGACATGCATGACAAAACTGTCTTGCTTGGCACATGAAGACTCTGGCACTTGGAATGAAGTAATCAATTTCACTTGAATTCTGTGTAACTCGGCAACTACTATCTTCTTGGAAATAAGTAATGCTTGGCCTATACTAGATAGCTTGGTCGTAGTGATGACCAACTAACCTGCCTAGATAAATGTCTAAGTGTGGGACACTAATGATCAACAAAACTTAGAGATCAACAATCTCCCTCTTTGATATTAGTGGAAATAACACTTATCATTTCTGTATATCCACAAAATTTTCCTAAGTACACAACATACTCCCCCTAAGATTATACTTTGGACTTCATGTAATATTTACATAGTGTACATGCCAAAAAAAATATTATGCCTATTGTTGCCCATCTTTGTCTATTTCTTTATCTATTTCCCCCTTATTTTTGTCACTGATAGCTATAGGGGTTAAATTATATATATCAAAAAATTTCTTATGAAGCTATAATATCAATGAAAATGCTATATCCTAGCTATCCTTAACAAACTTCATAACCTATAACTTAATTTCTAGCTTGGCAGCTAGACTTACACAAATTTCTGCAATAGAGAGATCAGGATCTCTCTTGACTATTTCATGTGCAGCTGCAAGTTCCTTTTGAATAACCTCCAGATGAGGTATCAGGTTAGTCTAAATCGTTATCAATTTGGCCTTTATTCAGCCATCTTCACCCATAAGCTTGGCTAACCTCCTTTGTGCATGTGTCAACCTATCACAAATTATGGAGCTAAAAATAGCATCCATGCTCAATGAGCTTGCTGTTGACTTTAAATCTAATTGCAACTTCTCAATAAGCTGTTGATTATCCTTTGTAAAGAATTTGATATCACATAACCTTTTGTACAAAGAATAAAAATTATTTGCAACTTCCTCAAGAATGTCAACAAGAGAAGAAAGTTAAACCCATTTGGTAGCAATTTATTCTATCATCTTCTCCAAGACTTTGTTCTCAAATTTTCTCTCGGACCATTGCAAAATTTTTTCATTTGCCTCAATGTTTTCATCATTAAGTCTCTGCACAATGTGAAGTAACTATTCTAGAATTGGTGCTTGTTGATTTTCATCTTCCATGTAAAAAATATTTAACAAAAATATCCTTTATATCATGGAGAACTTGCTTTTTCTTATGCTTCCTCTTCATTTCCTCTTGTCTTTTCTTCCTCTTTAATAGGTCTTGAAGAGTCTGAATTTGACCATATGACAAGTTCTTTGGATCCTGTTGGTGATATTTTATGTTTTGAGGCCTTACCCTGAATTTTTTTTTCCCAATTGGTCATTTTGTCAAAAATGTCAAATCTTGTCCTAAAAGATGCTAATTATCCAGTAAAATGTTGCATCCTGGTCCTAAAATGGTGAAAACCCTAAGTCTAGGGTTGTATCGGTTTGAATTTGAAAAAATAACCTAAACATGCTTGGCGGGTTCTATTTTTGCGTTACTTTATTCAATCACTTAAGTGATTGAATTAACCATGTGTCTAAGTTGAATGGGGTCGCTTTTATTTCTTTCCTAAGTCCTAGACATTAATTTTTCTAAATTTTGAAAACCTATAAGCCTATTTTATCCTTTTGTCATGTATCGTGCAAGTCTTGTTTGATCTAACGGTTATTTCTATCCCTCATGATGAAAATGATTGATCTATAACTATCAAGGGAATGCACCATGCAGCCATGTGTCTCTGGCCGATCAAGTCACATATTGAAATGCAAATTGTTACTCACTGTAGATCAAAGTTGATTTGAGGGCCCACACTTTGCTTGATAATAAAAGATGAACGAAGGATAACATTAAGGGATCGCACCATGGTGACACGTGTCCTAGGTGGGCTAGAGTGTTTTCCTAAAGGTAAATGTAAATGGATGACAAGTTAGATCTAATCTAATGGCTGGCACAAAGCCTCATAACAAAGATGCTATTGAGTTACTCATCAAGGGATTGCACTATGATGATACGTGTCCTCAGTGGGCCTAGATGTGAATGAGAAGATGAAGTTAAATTGAAAGCATGTAAGATTTGATCCAATGGTTGGCACAAAGGCTTATGGTCAAGATGCGCATGCAATAGTCATCAAGGGATTGTGCCATGCTGCCATGTGGAGTCTAGTGGGTCCAAAAAATGATTAAAGTTCTGAGTAAATACATGAAATCTTCAATAAGATCTAATGGTTGGCATAAAGCCTCCTATGAAAGAAGTGATGAGTTTAATCATCAAGGCATTGTGACACCTCACCATGTGTCCTAGGAGATCAAAGCTGTGGGCCATAGAAAGGCTAAATAAAGACCAGTTACGTTGATAAAGATCTAAGATCGAGAAGATCCAACGAGAAGTACTAAGCCTTAAGTATAAAGTATCTAATCTTTACTCATCAAGGGAAAGCACTGTGATGACCTGTGTCCAAGTTTATGGAGCCCACATAGTAACACAAAGTTAAGTATAGATCAGATGGGTTAAGAAGGATCAGACAGATGGCACAAATCCTTGGGTCAAAAGTGATCAAAATTTAAACAATCAAGCGAATGTGACATGCTGCCACATGTCCGAGGAGTTTAACTTTGCAGAGAATTTGCTGTAGACCATCTCATATGGTTAAAAGCTAGTAGAATCAATAGTTTTGTTTTAAAGTATAGAAATAGCAAGTTTTGACAGTTGGACGCCAAGCATTGAACTCAGAGGAGTAATGGTGAATGTGTGTTTTCTTCCCAGTTAAAATTTAATGTTTAAGACAATAGGGTTTCTATGTTGTCGATCACTCAATACATTTTGCATAATTGACATCAGTTGCAGAGTGGAGTGAAGTTGCAGTGATTGCAGCCAGCTTTTCAAGCTTCTTGCGAAACTGGTAATTTTATGGTACTGATACTTCTGGGTTGTTAGAAATCTAAGGGGATTATTAGGGTGTGTAGAAGGAGAAAGGTTTTGTTATTCATTATTATACTGTTAAACTTTAAATTCACAATGCCACCCAGAAGAGAATTCTTTGGGAAGGTTAATTATAAGGATAGAAATGTCTACGATGATTTGTTGCAACAATTAACCATGTCGACTAATGATGCCTCTAAGACAAAATAATTAGTCCCCAAGGATCCACGCTTGAAAATTATTGAAGCGTTATAAGATTTGGGTCAGTCTGTTAGGGATGCCAAAATATGTATGACTGGTTTGGCCTTGTTTGAGGTGCTTTTTGGTCAGAGGAATGCTAATCCCCCACACAATAATGTGTGGCAGTTTAACATAGGCAAGTTGGTAGTGCCTCAAATTTTTATGGATATGGAAATTCTCACACATATAGCTATGAATTATGAAAGCATATCCAGAATAGTCAAGGACAAAAATGGGCAAGTCCTGATAAAAGTGACTACACAAGATATTAGGGAGGTATTCAGTTTGAATGATCCAAACACTTCTATAGGTAAGATTGATTTTAATCAATTGAAAGAAGTTTACCAAGCCTAGAGGAAATACTTTGAAGAAGGGCCCCTCAAGAAATATTTTGGCACAATTGGGGATTTGGTTCTGGTAGGGCCTAATACTAAAGAACCATTCAAACTTGATTATTTCACTTTGAAGGCCAAATCAGTTTATAGGGATCTTTGTCAAGTTTGTGGAGATGATGAGAAAGTTGAGATGCCTATCCATTATATGCTAATGATGGTTGAGATTTGCATCCCCATCTAGCAATAATTTTTGATTTCGCCCCATATATTGCAGACCTGATTCATGAAGGGTTGATAGGTGTCTAGAACACAAAGGTGTCTAGACCTTTTGCATGGTACTCGTTGTTGATGCATGTGTTTGTGTATAAGGGGTTGATTATTTAGAGAAGGAGATGGAGCTAAAAATATTTAAGGATAATGAAATCATGCCTGTACAATTGTGGAATGCAGACATGACTTGGGACAATAAAGAGGCCAGCTACATCAATTTTTACAGGTATTTTTCTGCCAGACTTAGGGCATTGTTGTTAAAAGAGGACCCTAGGATTCCTGTAGTATTATCAAAATTCTTGAGGCCGAAGGAATATGACCAAGAGCTCAATTTAGTACATAACTGGGGTGATATTATCCCTTATCCAATGTCAACTATATTTAGGGTCTATGGTTTCAGGGGAGTGCCAAACATATTTCCTTATAGAGTGCCCCTTAAGATAGGATTGGCAGAGGTCCTAAGATAGATTGGGGGTTCGCAGGAAGATGCCCTGATTGGAAGAGGAAAATGAACAATCTTTCCTGTAATCATTGTTTCTCATTAGTTTATCATCACCAAGGGAGAATGGAAACACCTACAGGATATTTTGAAACCCTACAATATGACCACCTCAGTATCCAAGTGTGCTAACCCTGAGGTGTTCATTAAGGACATGTTCAAGGAAAAGACAAAGTGTGTGGTGTTGAATCATCAATTCAACTTTCTAGAAGACATAGTCATAAATGAATTTGACTTAATAAAGCAAGAAATAAAGATAGAGAAATTGTTGGCATACAAGAAAATCCTTGACTTTATTCACCATTTTGATAGGACATGTGATCCTTTAAAGGAATTCCAGCCATGGGCCAAGAAGATTGAATCCCTAATGGATATGTTTGAAGAAATTATGTAGGCGTTGAACCAGAAAAGAGATAACATATTGCAAAAAAATCCATAGAACGCCAAAGCAATTTTGGGTAAGGCATTCCCTACTAGAAAGATCCCACAAGGAGAGTATGTAGTGTACAAAAGGAGAGGATATAACACAATTTTACCAATGGGTGGGCAGCCCAGTGATCCTAAAGGAAAGAGGCCACTAGATTCTACTGCTCAAGTTCTCCCATCCCTTAAGAGGCAAAGGGTAGAAGAGGGGCATCAAAAAAAACATGAACAAATCTATTCTCCCTCCCAATCCCCAATACACATGGATGAACAAGCTGTAGCTCAGCAACTAGTGCAAATGGGAAACACTAGACAAATCTATGTCACATCTAAGGAATTATAGGAAGGGGTACTTGAAGAGCCAAAACATGCTAAATTGGATTTGACAGTGGTAGAATTTTCTAGCAAAGAGCTAGATCCATTGACATTATAGGCAAGTGAAAAAATTCTGTCTGATGACAGTTTTGTTAAAGAAAGAACATTTTTACAATTCTTGTGGAGAGTTCATATTGATAAATTCAAAAATAAATGCCAATAAAAGAAAGAAGAACAATGTACCAGGGGAAAGGAGGAAATTGAAAATGAAATCAAGCATGAAATGATCTCCAGGTTTGAGAAAATAACTCCTGAGGAAGGAAGAGCATTAGTGAAGAAGGAATGGGTATTAATACTTCTTTAATGGGACATAGTTGATGCTATTATTTTTGATGTCATCAAGAAGGAGACAAAGACTGTTCATGTCACTGAAGTAGAAGTGGAACAAGCTGCAAAGGGTTTAAAGTTTAGCGAGGATAATGCAGCCCTAGTTATGTGGCAACTAAGGAAAAGAGACCCCAAAATAACAAGTGAAGATACTAAGACTGAACATTCAGGTATCCTTTTGGGACAGAGGGTTGCCGAAATAGGGGCTGTTGAGGCAGCAGGTATAACTTTGGAATCTACTAAGTTTAGTGTAAGTGTAGCCCAAATATTAGAGAATGAACTCAAGGTCTTGAGGGAAAAATTTGAAAGAGTTTTGGGTGCATACAATGAGGAGAAAATAAAATCTATTGAGAAAGATAAGAAGATTGCTGAATTGGAAGGTAAGAAATTAGAGCATTCTATCTAAAATTTTACTTGTGTTTCAATTAATTATCTCTAGTGAATGTATGTTTCATTGTGACTCTATGGCCTAGGATTAGGCACTGGTCAAGTTCTGAAGAGTAGTTATTATCATCAAATCAATCAAATATTAATCAATCTTTACTTTCTATTATCTAAAGTATACATGTTTAGATAATTGTCTTGAATACAATTCATCATAGTGATTCCTTGAAGAGAGAATCAATAGGTTACCCTTCCCAGCCAAGTGGCCTAAAAAGAAGAAGGATCATGAATCCTTGATCCACTATCAGATTTTCTGAAAATCAATAGTCTGTTGAAGGTGCACCCGCCTAGGTTTGTAGAGCCCAAAGTGTAGAAGGAATCTTATCCTTGTTAATTAACCTTTTCCTTGTATGAATCTGAATTGGGAAACAAAGAGTCAAGCATTTAATAATATATATTGATTCTACAAGAAAAAGTGCTAACAAATTGGTGACTCTACTGGGGACTCATTTAATGTTCTAGAGTCATGTTCATGAAAGAGTTAGTCCTCGTGATATTGAGAATAAGTCTATTGTTCCTCATAATCATAAAAGAAAGTTTATTCTTCCTATCTATCATTACACATTGTTTGAAGATGGTGGTCCTAAAGATGATACAGATCTTGTCCCAAATAGAGTGACTGGTGACCATAAAATCTCTTATCTAGTACCGTGTTTGTTTTTCGAAGAAAAGTTAGAGAGTGGAGAAGATTTGCAATCATACAGACAGTGAAGAATCATTTTCTTGAGATTACCAGGTGAGGAATTATCAAGAAATGTTTGTTTCAAGTTTCATTCAGATTTATTGTTATAAAGGAAAATCTAAGTCAGGACAAGCTTCTCAATCTTATTATATATTTATCCTCTGAAAAGAGGTGGTGAATCTAACCTATGTGTACTCCAGTGTTGCACATTAAATGTATTGATTATATTTGTCTATTCTAAAAGATGATTCAACAAAGGAATATTATATAGTATTTCAGGGAAAATCTTGAGAAAGATGTTGGAGAAGAGCTCCATACACATCAAAGGAAACAATGGTCCAAGAGAGGTACATCTAAACATGACTCCCCAAATACCTCTAAGGTAAGGATAGAGACTCCTACTCCAGAAAGAAAGTCATCTTCATTTGAAGATGCAGGACCCATAGGACCTATTAACACTTATAGAGCTCATGCCAAATTTGATCCCTTCAAAGATGGAGAAAATAATGATATAGGTTTCTTCCCTGTAGAAGAAAATCTAGCTCCACTAGAAGAAACTTTTGCTACTAAGAATACTTCCTATGATTCTGACAAGTTGCAGGATGAGGTTCTAGGTTTAAGAAAAAGAATAAAGGAACAAGAAAAGGAAATAGAAGAGGCAAAGAAGAAATGTGGAAAAAAATTATATGACTTACTGGTGGAAAGAGAAGAGCTCTTGGCTCAAACCAAAAGAAATGACCTCAAAGCTAAAAGCCTAAGTCAGGAGGTCAAAGGATTAAATCCAGACTTGTTTGGTGATTTTGATGATTTGAGAAAGAAATCCCCAAACAAGATGAAAAATCCTGACAAGGATGAATTTGAGAAAGAAGGGCATGCCATCAGACAGTTATACCCATATGAGATTGATCAAAATGAAAAAATTAAGACAAGTACTAAATATGCCCCTTATAAAGGTAAGCAAAAGGTTGTTGGTGTGACTATAGAGGAACCTAAGTAGAGCTTGATAAATTATCCAAACAATTGGAGAAGTTAGAATTAGAGGCTGATGCAGTTAATATGAGAATGAGGATAGCTTTTCTACATACCACTACTAACACTTCTGCAAGTAGCTCTATGCCAGTTAATCATGAAACACAACAACAAAAGCAATTTGCTGGCCCAATCCCAAATAATCAAGGGGCTGATCCTAAAGTGCAATCTTATGCTTTGAATTCAAATGTTAAAATCTCTGGCCCAAATGCAAATGCTCAGCATGTTGGTCCTGGCCCAAGAATTTGGGTTTCCAACCTCAAACAAAGTGTTCCCCCACCCACTCAAAATCAAGGAGGAGCTACTGGACTAGGTGGCAATAATGTGCTTTGAAATTTCCAAAGGAGACCTATCCACATGAATAGATACATAGCCCTTTTCTTTGAAGGCATTCCTGATCACCCTAATGTGATCCCCAATGAGGTAAGAGACAAAATCCCCAAGTTCATAGGAAATAATTTTGTAACTTGTGAAGAGCATCTGAAAGATTTTAGTGATAAAATAACTGACTTTGAAATTGATAATGAGGATGTCATTATGAAGATTTTTGTTCAATCATTAACAAAATATGCTAGGGATTGGTTTAGAAATTTGTCTAATGATAGCATTGCATCTTGGGATGAATTTGTGAAATATTTTACAGAACAATATAGAGAACATGTGAATTCTAGATACATGTTGAATGAATTAATTAACATTAAAAATTTCCCTAATGAGAGTATGGCTAATCTTAACAGTAGATTCCAAAAGGCCATGAATAAACTATTCCAAGTTTTGAGGTTAGATGAGGAAGTATGTCTCACTACATATATAAATGTTGCTGATGGTAAAATGTCATATTTACTCAGAGATAAGAACCCAACAAACTTAAGGGATGCTTACAAAATAGATATTGACATTGAAATAAATATGAGAGCATCAGGGAAATTGGGGAAGAGGGAAGACAATAAACTTTGGAAGGAAAAGGGATCGGCCAACAAAACTATCAAAGAAGATGATACAGTAGACAAACTAGTGAGTGCAGTAAAAGATCTTGCTACCAAAATAGATAAGAATGATAGGGGAGGGTACCGTGATAATAAATACACCAACCAAAGGTTTTATAAACAGCCTAACCCAAGAGAATATCCATATAAAAAAAATTAGAACAATGGTAAGACAATCCTTGATGGACAAGATAACCCAAAATCCAAGGAAACCCCAAACACCTTAAAAAGGAACAATGCCAACTATGTTGAGAACACTCCTTCGTGTGATGCTTGAAATATTCCACATTCTTCCTATCAGTGTGTAGTAGCCCAAGCTTTGTTTGATCAAATAGAAGAAAGGGAACAAGAAGGCCCTGCCATTAATATGTTAACAATAAAGAAACCACACCCATGGTGTTCTGATATTGGTTCATCTTTTGATAACTTGTATATAGAAGATAGTTCTTGTTTAGAAAATCAATCATAAATTTCACCTTACCAAAGTGATCAGGTTGACAATGTTTCACAAGAAACTATAAATACAGTGGGAAGTAACAAGTCACACTCTCATTTCAAAATTCCTACTGATGAGGAAAATAAATCTTTGACTGTTGCAAAAATTAATCAGACCAGAAACACATATAATCTGAGAAATAGAATAGTGCAACCAACCCAAGATAAACCTACCCCTGTCTATGTCAGAAATAATTCACCTCAAGTTACCGTTGATTCTCATGTCAAGGAAAATAAGGATGAAAAGTCTGAAAGACAAGAAGGAACCTCTTCTGATCATGTTGAAAAGGAAGAAGCCAAGGAGGAATTAATACCCAATGATAAATCCAAGAAAAGTAAAAAGATAAGTGATATGTTCTCTGAATTACCCCTTTTTGACATTAGACATGCTATGACTCAAATGAAGGTTTCAGTCCCACTCATGGAAATGCTTAAAATAAAGGAACATAAAGAAGTTTCTTTAGCACTTTTCAGAGGGATAGATGATGTGTCTGTGCCAAACCCAGAGAAGATACCCTTGACATCAAGTGATAGTAGAATGGATAGTCCACAAGTAAAAGGAAAAGAAAAAAGAAAATAATTTTCCAACATTTGCATTGGCAACATAATTACCCAAGAACCATTATCTTTTGACCCATTTTATGTTACCTTAATGGTTAATAATTTTTTAGTAAAAAACTGTATGATCGATTCTGGACCTGCAGTAAATGTGATGTCTTATCATGTCATGAAGGAATTGGGCCTTTAGGTCACCACACCTTCTGGAATTTTCTTGGCTATGGACAACAGGGAAGTTCCTGTGATAGGAACACTAAAAGACATTGAAGAAAAAATTGTTGCTTTCCCTGAAGCAACTTACAGAATGGATATAATAGTTTTTGATACTAAGACATATTATGGTATGCTTCTATCAAGATAGTGGGCTGCAGTAGTGGGTGGAAAGATGCAATTAGATTTGTCCTATGTAACTATCCCTGTAAATGGAAATGAGGTCAAGTTGTAAAGAGGACCCCAGTCACTTGTCATGGTGGAGGTGGTTCTACTTGATCAATTAAATTGTTGTATAGATGTTGATATGGAGAACTTTATTATGGAAGAGATCAAGCCACAATTAAAGAACATTGACCCAATTATGGATGAGTTTCTATTGCAACAGGATGGACTGTGGAAAATTTACTTTCATGGAGGATGCTCCAAGGAAGGATCAGGAGTTGGAGTCTTGTTTAAATCCCCATCAAGTATCACTTTCAAGTATTCCTTCCTGCTAACTTTCCAATGTACAAATAATACTGCTGAATATAAAGCCTTAATCTTTGGAATGGATATTTCTATTAAGAAAGGTATTAAATGTTTGAAAGTTCATGGGGATACTTAGTTAATCATATCTCAGATAAGGGAACATTATGTTTCTAAAGATGACAGAATAAAATTATACAAGTATGCAGTTTGGGATAGGATAGAATTCTTTGATGCCTTCAATATCCTATGGTTAGAGAGATAAAATAACATAATGGCAGATTTCCTTGCCAATGTTGCCCTAAAAAATAATGATGTCACCCTTACTGGAATGTATGTGGTAGAAATAAAAGGTAGACCTGCAGTCCCATACAATATTCATAATTGGAAAGTATTTGAGGATGATAATGATATCCTTAGGTTTATTTAGTGTGTAGATCAATATGATGGTTAGAAGATTGACTGTGAATCTGTAGTAGCAATTGTGGATGGTAAGGAATATATATTTGACAAAGAGGTTATCCAGTTGGCTACTAATCACATTCCCAAAGGGTTGGTTGAGTTGGAAGGCATGTTCAACATAAATGACAATTACATGACCCAAAAATCCAATGCAAAGATAGGATTTTTAGAATAAATTAACCTAGCGTCTGAAACATCTCCCCAATTAGTCTATATTGGTAAAAAGTTGGATAGAAATGTGAGACTAAATTTGATAAAAATGCTAAAAAAGTACAAACATGTATTTGCCTAGTCTTATGAGGATCTAAAAGCCTATAGAAAAGAACTATTCCAGCTTGACATCCCTTTGAAAGAGGGTATAAAACTATTCAGGAAAAAGCAAAGGCCCATTAATCCACTACTAGCTACCAAAATGCAGACAAAATTGATGAAGCTGAGAGATGCAGACATAATTCAGCCTATCAGGCATTCATCATGGGTTTCTAACTTGGTCCCTATGAGGAAGAAGAATGGGGACATAAGATTGTGCGTTGATTTCAGAAACCTTAATGTGGCCTCATTAAAAGATAACTATGGACTACCCAATATGGAGGCCATGTTGCATAAAGTCACTGGATGTGATTTAGTGTCTATGATGGACAGGTTCTTAGGGTACAATCAAGTACTAGTCAAAGAATCTGAGCAATTCAAAACAACATTTACTACTCCCTAGGGCACTTATGTGTATGCTCGCATACCATTTGGTTTGAAAAATGTTGGTGCAACCTTTCAAAGGGCCATGGATGTGGATTTCAAAGATCTTATGAATCTTTTGATGGTAGTATACCAAGAAAATTTAACAAATTTTTCAAAAAGGGCAGAGGATCATTGCAACCACTTGGAGAAAGTGATGATAAAAGCATTGGAATATGGGGTGTCTTTGAACCCAAAGAAGTGCCACTTTTTTGTTACTGAGGGGAAACTTCTGGGCCACATAGTGTTGAAGGAGGGATTAAGGATAGATCTTGAAAGAGTTGAAGCCATTCAAAAGGTACTTGCTCCCAGAAATATAAAAGGTATATAGTCATTTCTAGGGAAAACCAATTTTGTCAGGAGGTTTATTGCCAACTTTGTAGAACTGGTCAAACCCATTGTCAAATTGCTAAAGAAAATTGTAAGATTTGAATGGGACCAAGAGGCACAATTGGACTTTGAGAAAATAAAACAAGCTATCCAAGAAGCACTAGTCCTAGTGTCCCCTGATTATACCAAGCCCCTTTCTTTATTCACTTTTGCTTCTTTCCATACTATTGCAGCAGTCCTATTACAAAAGGATGGTGAGGGATTTGAACATCCCATTGCATTTTTTAGAAAGTCATTTCAATTAGCTGAATTGAACTATCAGTTGATGGAGAAACATGCTTATGCTTTAGTAAAGGTAGTTAAGGCTTTCAGGCCATACTTGGTATGTGCAAAGGTAAATGCTTATGTTCCTCATGCTGCTATCAAAGACATATTTGTTCAAAATGAGGTAATAGGGAAAAGATGCAAATGGATAAAAAAGTTCAAGAGTTTGATTTGGACATTCATATCACAAAGTTGGTGGGAGGACTAGGATTGGAAAAACTGATGACAAAAGAGAATCTGGGCCTAGTTCAGGTCAACAATGTTGATACAAATGGAAATTTCCAAACAAGTATTGAAATGCAACTCTGGTATACTAATATTGTATAATTTTTGAAAAATGCTAAATGTCCAGATAACCTAAGTGATAACCAAAGGAGGAGTTTAAGATTATAGGCCCAAAAATATGTCTTGTTGCATGGTGATTTGTTTTAGAAAAACAGAGATGGGATCTTGTTATTGTGTCTTGATAACGAACAATCAGAGAATATTTTGAGTGAATTGCATGTTGGAATGTGGAGGGAATTATTCTACAAGATCAAAAAATCATAAAATTTTGAGACCTGGATATTATTGGCCTTGTTTGTTCCAATATGCTTATAATTTTGTCAAAAAATGTGAACCATGTCAAAGATTCTCAAGAAAAATGAAGTTTGCAGGAGCTCTATTACTAAATCCTATAGTAGCAGAAGCCCCCTTTGCTATGTGGGGAATGTATTTCATCGGAGAATTTTCTAAGAAATCAAGTGGAGGCCATAGTTTGATTCTATTGGTGACTAATTATTTTACAAAATGGGTAGAGGTAGTTCAAACTAAAAGAGAAACAAGCACAATGGTCATTGATTTTATGATGGGTAATGTGATTACAAGATTTGGTGTCCCCATCAAGTTGGTAATGGATAATACCATGTGTTTAAGGTCTGAAGAATTTACTGATTTCTTCTCTGATATGGGAATAATTATGTCTTATTCGCCCCCATACCATCCACAAGCCAATGGTCAAACAGAATCCAACAATAAGAATCTCTTGAAAATTTTGAAAAAGACCCTGGAAGGTAATAAAGAGCTTGGCATATAAAGTTAAAACTTGCCCTTTGGGCTGACAGAATCACTGTAAAAAAGGCTACTAGAAAATCTCCCTTTGAGTTGGTATATCGTGTTCAATCAAGGATGCCTATCAATAATTTGCTTCCAATCTATAAATTTATCCAGGATGAAAAGATTAAAGTCTCTGAACCTATGGAAGAAAGAATGGTTCAAATGGTAGAATTGGATGAAATAAGGAGAGAAAGCCAGAGGGAAAATGTCAAATTGCAACAAAAAAAGAAGTATCTTTTTGAAAAAAGGGCACATGAAAGAAAGTTCTATCCTGGCAATTTTGTATTGCAATGGAATACGAGGGCTGAAGACAAAGGCAAGCATAAAAATTTTGAGTCATTATGGCTAGGAACTTTTGTCATCTCTCAGATTTTTGGAAAGGATTCATATTTCCTCAGGAATATGGATGATGAAGAAAAGTAATTTCCAGTGCATGGACAACTCTTGAAAAAATTCTTTAATTAGATCTTCTATTCCATGCACAGTAGTGTTGTATCATATGTACAGGTGTGTTTTTTTTTGTTGTATGTTTGTTTCTAGTTCTAGGTTAGCGCAGTTTTGGTCTACTCTTCCAGAGTTCTATATTCTTTATATAATCTAGCATTTAAGCATCCTCAGAGAGAGCCACTGTTGATGATATTTCATGTTTTGAGGCCTTACCCTGAAAATTTTGTTCCTAATTGATCGTTTTGTCAAAAATGTCAAATCTTGTCCTAAAAGATGCTAATTATCTGGTAAAATGTTGCATCCTAGTCCTAAAATGGTGAAAACCCTAAGTCTAGGGTCGTATCAGTTTGAATTTGAAAAAATACCTTAAACATTCTCGGCAGGTTCTATTTTTGCGTTACTTAATTCAATCACTTCAGTGATTTAATTAACCATGTGTCTAAGTTGAATGGGGTCAATTTTATTTCTTTCCTAAGTCCTAGGCATTAATTTTTCTAAATTTTGAAAACCTGTAAGCCTATTTTATCCTTTTGTCATGTATCGTGCAAGTCTTGTTTGATCTAACGGTTGTTGCTATCCCTCATGATGAAAATGATTGATCTATAACTATCAAGGGAATGCGCCATGCAGCCACATATCTCTGGCTGATCAAGTCACAAATTGAAATGCAAATTGTTACTCACCATAGATCAAAGTTGATCTGAGGGCACACACTTTGCCTCATAATAAAAGATGAACAAAAGATAACATTAAGGGATCGTGCCATGGTGACGCGTGTCCTAGGTGGGCCAGAGTGTTGTCATAAAGGTAAAGATAAATGGAAGACAAGTTAGATCTAATCTAACAGCTGGTGCAAAGCCTCATAACAAAGATGATTTTGAGTTACTCATCGAGGGATCATGCCATGATGACGCATATCCTTAGTGGGCCCAGATGTGAAGGAGAAGATGAAGTTAAATTGAAAGCATTTCAAATTTGATCCAACGGTTGGCGCAAAGGCTTATGGTCAGGATGCACATGCAATAGTCATCAAGGGATTGTGCCATCCTACCATGTGGAGTCTAGTGGGTCTAGTAGATGATTAAAGTTCTGAGTAAATACAAGGCATCTTCAAGAAGATCTGGTGGTTGGCGCAAAGCTTCCAATGAAAGAAGCGATGAGTTTAGTCATCAAGGCATTGTGACACCACGCCACGTGTCCCAGGAGATCAAAGCTGTGGGCCATAGAAAGGGTAAATAAAGACCAGTTAATTTGATAAATATCTAATGGCTGACACAGATCCTTAGATCAAAGGTGATGTTGTTTTAATCAATGAGGCATTGCGCCATGCTGCCACGTGTCCCTGTAAGATCGAGGCTACGGGTTGTAAAGGAGATTAAAGTCACTACAAATTGAGAAGATCCAACGGTCAGTGCTAAGCCTTAATTATAAAGTATCTAATCTTTACTCATCAAGGGAAAGCACCATGATGACTTGTGTCCAAGTTGATGGGGCCCGCATAGTAATGCAGAGTTAAGTAAATATTAGAGGGGTTAAGAAGGATCGGACAGATGGTGCAAAGCCTTGGGTCAAAAGTGATCAAAATTTAACTATCAAGGGAATGCAACATGGTGCCACGTGTCTGGGGAGATGAGCATTGTGAATAATTTTCTATAGACCGTCTGATATGGTTAAAAGCTAGTAGAATTGATGGTTCTGTTTTAAAGTATAGAAATAGCAAGGTTCAACAGTTGGATGCCAAGCATTGAACTTGGAGGAGTAATGGAAAATGTGTAATTTCTTCCCAGTTAAAATTTAATGTTTAAGACAATGGGATTGCTATCTTTTTGATCACTCAAGACATTTTGCATAATTGACATCAGTTGCAGAGCGAAGTGAAGTTGCAGTGATTACGGCCAGATTTTCAAGCTTCTTGCAGAACTAGTTATTTTCTGGTACTAAAACTTCTGGGTTGTTAGAAATCTAAGGGGATTAGTAGGGTGTGCAGAAGGAGAAAGGTTTTATTATTCATTATTATAATGTTAAAATTTAAATTTACAATGCTGCCCAGAAGAGAATTCTTTGGGAAGGTTAATTATAAGGATAGAAATGTTTGCGATGATTTTTTGCAACAATTAAACATGTCGACTAATGATGCCTCTAAGACAAAAGAATTAGTTCCCAAGGATCCATGCTTGAAAATTACTGAAGGGTTATATGATTTGGGTCAGTTTGTTAGGGAAGCCAAAATAGGCATGACTGGTTTGGCCTTGTTTAAGTTGCTTTTTGGTTAGAGGAATGCTAATCCCCCACACAGTAATGTGTGGCAGTTTGACATAGGCAAGTTGGTAGTGCTTGGAATTTTTATGGATATGGACATGCTCACACGTATAGCTAGGAATTATGACAACATATCCAAATTAGTCAGGGACAAAAATGGGCAAGTCCTAATAAAAGTGACTGCACAAGAGATTAGGGATGTATTCAGTTTGAATGATCCAAACACTTCTATGGATACGATTTATTTTAATCAATTAAAAGAAGTTTACCAAGCCTAGAGGAAATATTTCAGAGAAGGGCCCCTTATGAAATATTTTGGCACAGTTGGGGATTTGGTTCTGGTAGGTCCTAATACTAAAGAACTATTCACACTTGATTATTTCACTTTGAAGGCCAAATCAATTTATAGGGCTCTTTGTCAAGTTTGTGGAGATGATGAGAAAGTTGAGATGTCTATCCATTATATACTAATGATGGTCAAGATTTTGTATCCCATCTAGCAATAATTTTTTATTTCTCCCCATATATTGTAGACCTGATTCATGAAGGGTTGATAGGTGTCCAGAACATAAAGGTGTCCAAACCTTTTGCATGGTGCTCCTTGTTGATGCATGTGTTTATGTATAAGGAGGCTGATTATTTAGAGAAGGAGACGGAGCTGACAAGATTTAAGGATAATGAAATCACACCTGTACAATTGTGGAATGCAGACATGACTTGGGACAATAAAGAGGCCAGCTACATTAATTTTGACAGGTATTTTGCTGCTAGACTCAGGGCATTGTTGTTGAAAAAAGACCCTAGGATTCCTGTAGCATTATCAAAATTCTCGAGGCCAAAGGAATATGACCAAGAGCTCAATATAGTACATAACTGGGGTGATATTATCCCTTATCTAGTGTCAAGTGTATTTAGGGTCTATGGTTTTAGGGGAGTGCAAAATATATTGCC
Source organism: Thuja plicata (assembly GCA_018584345.1). NCBI lineage: Eukaryota > Viridiplantae > Streptophyta > Pinopsida > Cupressales > Cupressaceae > Thuja > Thuja plicata. The sequence goes on from MU225672.1 coordinate 1,022,925, forward strand.
TTATAGAGTGCCCCTTAAGATAGGATTGGAAAAGGTCCTAAGACAGATTGGGGGTTTGTAGGAAGACGCCTTGACTGGAAGAGGAAAAGGAACAATCTTTCCTGTAATCACTATTGCTCATCAATTTATCATCACCAAGAGAGGATGGAAGCACCTGCAGGATTTTTTGAAACCCTACAATCTTACCACATCAGTATCTAGGTGTGTTGACCTTGAGGCATTCACTAAGGAAATATTTAGGGAAAAGACAAAGTGTGTGGTGTTGAATCATCAATTCAACTTTCCAGAAGACATAGTCAGAAATGAATTTGACTTAATAAACCAAAAAATAAAGAAATAAAAATGGTTGGCATACAAGAAAAGCCTTGAATTTATTCACCATTTTGATAAGACATATGATCCTTTAAAGGAAATCCAGCCTTGGGTGAAGAAGATTGAATCCCTAATGGATATGTTTGAAGAAATTATGCAGGCCTTGAACTAGAAAAGAGATAACATATTGCAAAAAAAGCCAGAGAAGGCCAAAGCAATATTGGGTAAGGCATTCCCTACTAGAAACATCCCACCAGGAGAGTATGTAGTGTACAAAAGGAGAGGATATAGCACAATTTTACCAACGGGTGGGTAGACCAGTGATCCTAAAGGAAAGAGACCACTAGATTCTAGTGCTCAAGTTCTACCATCCCCCAAGAGGAAAAGGGTAGAAGAGGGACATTAAAAAAAAACATGAAAAGATCTATTCTCCCTCCCAATCCCCAATACGCATGGATGAACAAGCTATAGCTAAACAACTAGTGCAAATGGGAAACACTGGACAAATCTATGTCACACCTGAGGAATTATAGGAAGGGGTACCTGAAGAGACAAAACATGCTCAATTAGATCTGACAGTGGCATAATTTGTTGGCAAAGAGCTAGATCCATTGACACAGCAAGAAAATGACAAATTTCTGTCTGATGACAATTTTGTTTAAGAAAGAGCATTCTTACAATTCTTGTGGAGAATTCATATTGATGAATTCAAAAATAAATGCCAAAAAAAGCAAGAAGAACAACCTGCCAGGGGCAAGGAGGAAATTGAAAATGAAATCAAGCATGAAATGATCTCCAGGTTTGAGAAAATAATTCCTAAGGAAGGAAGAGCATTAGTGAAGAAGGAATGAGTATTAATATTTCCTGAATAGGACATAGCTGATGCTATTATTTTTGATGCCATCAAGAAGGAGACAAAGACTATTTAGGTCAATGAAGCAGAATTACAACAAGATGTAAAGGGTGTAAATTTTAGTGAGGATCATGTAGCCCTAGTTATGTGGAAACTGAGGAAAAGAGACCCCAAATAACAGGTGAAGACACTCAAGCTAAAAATTTAGGTAGTCTTTCGATACAGATGGTTGTAGAAATAGGGGCTATTGAGGCAGTAGGTATAACTTTGGAATCTACTAAGTTTAGTGTAGGTATAGCCCAAAGATTAGAGAATGAACTGAAGGTCTTGAGTGAAAAATTTGAAAGATTTCTAGGTGCATACAATGAGGAGAAAATAAAATCTATTGAGAAAGATAAGAAGATTGTTGAATTGGAAGGTAAGAAATCAGATCATTCTATCCCCCAAATGATGATTGCTCAAGATCCCTACCAACCTTCATCATCTAGCCCATATATCACTTATCCTCCCTCTCTTATGCTATTAAGCCCTGTTACTTTAGTAGATGTGGAGATGGAAAGAGATAGATTATTTGCTGAAAGGAAAAGGCTAGAAGAAACCACTAAGAAAGATATTGAATAATACCTAGAATTCAAAGAAGTAGAAGAATGGGTTAAATAGAGGCACTCTGACAAAATATACTCCAGCCTCTTGAGATGTGCTAAAGAGGTGAATCTTGTTGATCTTTATCTGTTGGGCAAAAGGATTTTTAACATTATAAATGAATATGATGCAGACAAAGATCAATGCGGTCTAGTCATGTACACATGGAAAGGAAAAGGGGCTGAAGTGAAATCATTTTATTCCATTTCCAAAGAAGAAAATAATATTGATATTGTTTTGACTAGAGCTCACAAATGTTTGAAGTTAATGGCGGACTTGGATATCAAAAGGAATATCCTCATCAGAAAGGTAGAAAGCTTGAGGAGAGAATTTTCAAAGGATAGGTATGAAATGTACCCTAATATGTTAAAAAAAGATGGCAATATAAAGAATGAGGTGCTATGGTTAAGACAAATAAAAGAAACAATAAATGCTCGGACACATAGCATCATTACCTTGGAGGGCACAGTTTTTTTTGTTCAAACTATAAACATTATTAATAAAGCCAGGGAATTTTTTGAGTTCTGGAAGGGAGAGGTTAAGAAGGCAAGTGCCAGTTGGGGTGAGATCATTAGCAAGAAAGATGAAGTCCTTAGCTTTAACTGTCCAAGTGATGAGGTGTACACTTCTTGGAAGGACATGTACATGATAGATGATCTAGGGGAAGGTGATAATATGTAGGTGGATGATGAAGCCCAATAGAGTGGCTGATATATTTGAAAGTGAAGATCCTACTTTACCAGTGTCAAAGACAATAGATTCCAGATGGCTGTCCCCAAGCAAGTATAAGGAAAAAGAAATCACCATGCAGTCGAAGGAAAAATAATTTGTTGGAATGTCTTGTAACAAAAGTGGTTATTTTGTCCACTTGTTATTTTTTCCTATTGTATTATCGAGTTTTGTATTCTAGCTCAGTCATCCGAAGCTTGTTGTAGCCTTGATCTTTAAGGATTCCAAGATGACTATTTCTGTCTATAAGTAGCAATTTGTAACATATTGTAAAGGATGGTAAAAACAAAAATGTGAGGCTGACTTTTGAATTGTGTCTAAGTTTAAGGTTTTCAGTGAAATTGAAATGTATTGAAATCAAAGGATTATTAATAAAATATAATGGAATTTCCAGTCTCATGTCATTGATGTCTTTTTGCATTTACATTCTGCTCTTGTATGTTTAATTTGTAAGGAATTTTAAATATACTAGTTATTAGGTAACTGTGTTGTTATTTGTGAGTTTCTTTCAAGGAGGGTTTAAATCTTGCAAATAATTCTAGAGGGTTAGGGTTTATGCAGGAATTTGATACATGGATTTGAGAGTGAGAGGATGGTCTATAAGGCATTCCATCTAAAATTTTACTTGTGTTTCAATTAATTGTCTTTGGTGAATGTATGTTTCATTGTGACTTTATGGCCTAGGATTAGGCACTGGTCAAGTTCTGAAGAGTAGTTGTTATCATCAATTCAATAAAATATTAATCAATCTTTACTTTATGTTATCTAAAGTATACATGTTTAGATAATTGTCTTGAATAAAATTCATCATAGTGACTCCTTGAAGAGAGAATCAGTAGGTTATCCTTCCTAGCCAAGTGGCCTAAAAATAAGAAGGATCATGAATCCTTGATCCACTGCCAGATTTGCTGAAAATTAGTAGTCTGTTGAAGGTGCACCTTCTTGGGTTTGTGGAGCCCAAAGTGTAGAAGGAATCTTATCCTTGTTAATTAGCCTTTTCCATGTATGAATCTAAATTGGGAAATAAAGAGTCAAGCATTTACTGCTATATATTGATTCTACAAGAAAAAGTGCTAACAGATCCCATTTAGGAATCAAAATAACTTCATCTAATGTGACATTTAAGCTTGGTGACTTCTTCTTGTTTAGCTTCTTCTTCTTGAGCTCTGGTGAGCTGATACTCAACTCAGGTTCTTCAATATCCTTTCCTTTGTCAGTATGTTTTTTCTATCACATGATCAAAATATGCAATTGTTTTATGCATGGCACGGTAGCATGATGATGACATGTGGACTTAAAGCTAACAAGTTTGAAGGTGGGTCTTTGATGGAGTTTTTGACACCAGTAGGATTCCACATGGAGTCAATAGTGATTGACTAAAATCTCACCGTTCAGTATGCAGTTTTAAAGATCAATCTATGGTTGAGATTTAAATAAGGTTTTGTGTCTTCAACTTCTTTTCACAAATTGATGTGAGTTGATATGATTGCTAGTTATTTTGAAAATAAGCCAATGTCTTCCACTTAATTTATCATAGGTGTTTCAGTGCATGAATTAAAATCAAGAGATTAGGTGTTGAAAGGAATTGCAAAATTTGTAAAATCATTTCTTGATTCTTGGAGGAACCAATTGCAGAGGGTGGAATGTTTTTAACCAGTAAGTTGCTAAAAATCTTGTCTTGTGTTTTCCTCTCATGCATTCGGTTTGTGCTGTGTAAAGGCTTTCTGTTTGGACTAGTTAAATGTTAAAATTTTAGTGTGAAAGTTTTCAGAGATAAAAACATATAGGAAACTAGAAGTTCTTAATTCAAGATAATCATGGCACTATTAATAAAATGTTCGGGGAAAATAGATTATGCAAAGAGAAACCCTTATGATGATTTCTTAGATTTGTTTGTTGAATCCACTAATGATTGGGGTGAAGCTAAAAGGATTCTCAGGGTAAAAAGGTTGCAGAGGGATTATTTGATAAAGCACATGTTTTGACTGATGCCATTCTTCTTGACAGGTTTAAATCTTTTTAAGTTATGGTTTTCTCAGAGAAACTTACACTCTCCTACTTGCAATGCATGCAAATATGACCTAGGAAAAGTAGTAATTCTAGGAGTGTTCATGGATGTGGATTTGTTGGTAGCCATTGTAAATAGACATGACCATGTTTTGAGAAATAAAAAGGTTGCAGAGGGATTATTTGATAAAGCACATGTTTTGACTGATGCCATTCTTCTTGACAGGTTTAAATCTTTTTAAGTTATGGTTTTCTCAGAGAAACTTACACTCACCTACTTGCAATGCATGTAAATATGACCTAGGAAAAGTAGTAATGCCAGGAGTGTTCATGGATGTGGATTTGTTGGTAGCCATTGTAAAGAGACATGACCATGTTTTGAGAAAAATCAAAGACAATGATGGTGATGAAATTCTTAGGGTTTGTAGGGAATAATTGCAAGATTTGTTTGATATATATGAGGCATTCCCAAATTTGGAGCCCATTGACCTTCATGAATTTCAACATAAGTATACAACTCACTGAAGCTATATTAGAAGTATATTGATACTGACACATTTAGCTGATGTAGCAGAAAGCAAATTTTATATTGGCTTTAGCACAAAAGAACCATTCAAAAGGGAGGTTTTAAATCCTATGTTCCTTACAATATTTTATTCTTTATGCCAAGTGCTTGGTTTGTATCCATCAGAGGTGATTCCCAATGAATTTCTATACATGGCCATTCATATGAGGAAACCACATTTCCATATAATCTATGATTTTTCTCCCTATATTGCAAAGAAGATACATGAAGGTTTGGTGGGAATCCAGATCCAGAAATTGGATGCTCCTTTCTTCTAGAATTCCATGATAATGCATATGTTCTTGGAAAAGCATGTTACTATCTTTGAAGAACTATGTCCCTGCATAGAGAAAAAGATGAGTCCAGTTTCTAGTGGAGTTATGGAGTATGGATTTATCCTGGGGTAGAAAGTCAGCTAGTTTTGTAATATTTGATAATTTTTTTGCATCTAGGTTAAGAACAAAGTTACAAGTGAATCCACCTAGGATTCAAAAAATGTTGCATGAAAAAAGAGAACCTTGGAAATGGACCCTAATTTGAAATTTATGCACAACTGGGGTGATATATACCCTTAACCTCTAGCCACATTAATTAGATTGTACAGTTTCACTAAAGCTCCTCATGTTTTACCATATCAGGTTCCTCTAAGAGTTGGGATAAGTGAATTCTTGTGGCAAATGTGTTGTATTCAGGAGGAAGAATTGGATGGAAGAGGAAAGGGAACTATTTTCCTATATTTCATAGTTTTCCATTATTATCTCATTGCCAAAGGTGGTTGAAATCACTTGGGTAAAATTATTGAGCCATACTATATGGGTGTCAATGTATAAAGGTTAGTTGATCCTGAGGATTTTTCAATTTCTTCTATAATAGAGTTGGAAGAATAAAGAGAAAACATCAATTCCATTATCCAGAGGATATTATTAGAAATGATTTTGTTTTGTGTGACCAAGAATTAAAAAAGGAGAAATGTGTGGCATACAACAAAGTGTTGGATTTTATCCGAGATGAGGAACCAACTTATGATCCTTTGAAATATTTTAAACCCTTTGATATTAAAATGAAAGCTCTCTTTGATCACTTTCAAGAGGTCATGTAGGTTTTGCACCAAAAGAAAGATAGGGTAAAAGAACTTCAAAAGCGCCTAATGTATCAAAAGGACATCTTAATTGTGAGAGAAAAATTTCTTTCAGGAGAAATAGATCCAAATAAGGTTGTCTCTGTTGAGAGACCAAATATTTAGGTTAAAGAAGATTTATGTACAAGCTTGTATGACCAAATAAACCATCACAAAGTGATACTCTCAAGGAGGGCCAAGGTCTAGAAAAAAGACCTTTGATTGCACAAGGTCCAACATATAATTTTGCCAAGTTATCAAGAAAAAACTTGGAAGAAGAATTAAATATGAAAAATAGAAGTCAACATGATACATCCCTGCAAAGTAGTGATTCCACACTATATGTCCACTGACTAATGAAGAAGTTGATGATGAAGTCCCCGAGTCATATGAACCAGATGTAAAAGGAAAAAGGAAAATGCAAGATGTTTCCACTACTCCCCCATCATCAAAGAAGAGGAAGCATGTCCCAGTTATTAACATAGATGATTCTTCTGATAAAGATTTGTCTTCTAGTTTCCCAGTTGCAACCACAAAGGATATATCTTTAGATTCTCAGGAAAATATGACAACTAATGAATTACTTAAAATGCAGTAAAAAGGGACTATAATTATCACAAAAGAGGAGGTCTAATCTGGTAAGCTTAATTTATCACCCCCCTTAGAATCAAACATCATTATTGATGAAGTGAAGGGAAAAGTGGTAGATAAAGTAAGTAGATATTCTTGTGATAAGTATTTATTAGGCGATGCTTTTGTAAAATAGGGGCCTTTTATACAATTTATTTGGAGTACCAAGTTAAAGGAATTTAGAAAAAGCATTGAGGAGAAATAAACTGTAGAGCCAAACAAGGACAAAGGCATAATTGAAGATGAGGTGAAGAATGCAATTAACTAGAAAATGCAAGCAATCAATTCTGATAAAGAAAGAAAGATGATTGAAGAAGTAGGGGTTTTGATATTTCCAGAGTGGGATATTGCTTATGATTTTTCTTTTCATACCATTAGAAAGGAAAAGGATCCTGTCTACCAATATGAGGATGAGGCCATGAAGGCATCAACAGGAGAAGTCTTCAGTAAGGACCATGCTTCTTTAGCTATCTGGTCCTTAACTAGAGGAAAAGAAAGGAGTAATGATAGTAATGTTACTTCTAGTTTTAGAGGAGGACTTATAATGAAGAGAGTAATAGATACTTCTGGTACATAAGCTACTGACCTCAATCTTAGTGCTGCAGAATTCAATAAAGAAGTGGTAGAAAAGGAACAAGAAAAGAGGGAAAGCTATAGAGTCTATTATGAGGCACTAGAAAAAGATTATAAGATCCAAGATAATAAGTTGATGAAATATGAGTATGGTTCTCATCCATTTGGATCATCTAAAGTATTATTTCAACCTCCTTCTACATCTTCACCTGTACCCTCAGTTTCAAAAGATATCCCAGTTTCCCCTATGGTAGACTATCCATCCTCTCCTGAAACATCAACACATGATGAAACTACATGCTCTACTAAACCTTCAAGAGTAAAATTGATGGAAAGACTACAAAAATTGGAGGGAGAGTTGGATAAAGAAAAGGAAAATTCCAAGAGCATAATACAAGATGTAGTCAATCCAGTATTGACGCACATTAGTAAGAAAATTGTCAGGAGACTGAAAAGTGTGCATCACTTATACTTTGTTCTCAGTGAGGCTTTAGAGGTTTGCACAATATATATATGTATCTTGGAACCAATCTTTAATATGTTTCAGTATGACAACAATGCTATGCCTTTGATTAAACCTGCTTATGCATTGGTGATGTCAATGCAAGAGTTCCATATATTTATTGATATTGTGGAGAGGAAAATAAAGATTTTGTTTAGGGGATACAAAGATTTGAAAAAGGATATGTTGCAAGATATAATTGATAATTTGGGTAATATTAAGAAGCTACAAGATTGGTTGGACCAGATTGATATGATTTTGAAGGCCAAAGTTTACAATATATGTGAAAATGGTGACAATGACATTCTACCTAAAAGTGTGGACAATGTTATAACATGTCATTCCTTTTTAGATTAATTTAAAAAAGAAACACACCCAGTGGTGGTTAAATACTTGTCTTACAAGAAAATTGCTGATGAGGCAATTAGTTTCAAATGGCCTTCAGATTTAGAATATGACACTTGGTAAATAAGTACTTGGTAGGTATTTCAAAATGATTATTGCCACTATAATTACAAGTGAAGGAGATTACAGGGATATTTTCTCCTAAAGATAGATGAATAATTTTGATCTCAAAGGATCTTTTGATTTGGCACAAAGTTCTCAAGTTTTGTAACAGTTTTTGTCCTGTAGTAGTGATGTGTCATTCCACGTGCCTAAAGCTTGTTGCTTCTTTGTATTCTATAAAAGTGAAAATCAAGGCAGGAATGAAAGATCTCTAGGAGTCATAGGTTTTAGCTTTTTGGTATTAGAGGTCGAGTCAGATAGAATTGAAGTTTGAAAATGTAAAGATCTTGATATAGACAATGAAAATTTCTATGCCATTGGCAAAGTTTTGAGATGTATAGTGAATATTTTTGATAATAATAATTGAATAGAGAAGAAATAGTTTTCCTCAAATATCTAACCTTTAGTTGAGTTGTATGAATTTTGAATGATTTAAGTCAAGCATTTATCTCATTTACTGCACTGTTGAAGGTGTATGTAAATATTTTGTTACTTTGATTCAAGTAATCAAATAATTATTCAAAATAATTTTGCAGATTCATATAGTTTAGTAGCAAGATATCGTAAGAAGTAATTTGCAGGAAAGTTATCAATAGGAGTTGTTGAAAAGTGATAATTTCCCATATTAAGATTGTCATAAATTTGTTCATAAGTATATATTGAGTTTTTCCCAATGGATTAAGGCACTAATCTTGGTTTGAGCATGTCTTGTTATTTGTGTTGAAGATCAACTATCAGAGTCAAAATTAAAAATATCTTTTATCTTTTGTATTGGTTCAAATTGTTATACTTTACTCAAAGCTCCATATTACTCAGCGGTCTTAGTACATATTGGGCTAATTTGTATCTTATTATCTGGTATATGTTGAGCATTAAGGAGATTGTCTATTTTTTCTCAAATGCAGTCATATTAGTAAATAAGTTGTACATGAGCATTTTAAGGTACACCCACCTAGGTATTACAAAACCTAAAGTGTAGAAGGATTTTAAATCCTTGTTAGTTGGTCCAGAATCTAATTGTGTTTCGATAATTGAAAGCTAGAATTTTTATAGAATCTCTAGTTTACTCCTTTGGAGAGCCAATAAAATGATGACTCTACTAGGGATGATTGAATAGACCATCATGAATATCTATTGAGAAATCATAGAAGAGTTATCTTTTAATATCATGGTTATTGTTTGAAGTCTTGTATCTGGATCTCCATTTGCAAAAATTCCATTTCTAAGAAATAAGGAAATGCTCAAAAGTTATTGTTAAAGTGATAGGTCTTATATGTGTGATCAGTTTCAGGATATATTTTCCCAGATTCCAAAATTTGGGTGATGAATCAAAGTCTCTGCACCAGTGCATTTTATTGTAATTCTTAATACAGATCCATATATGAAGAAGAAAAAGAATACTAGATCTTTCACAAAGAAAAATCCAGAGATCCCTTTGGAAAATGAACTTCCACAAGGAGGAAAGAGGAGTAGAGTGAGGAATGATGGAGAATCCAATAGTTCTCTATTGTCATGGAAGCCAAAGAAGGAAGGCTTAAATGAGCCATTCCATCCTATGCCAGAGGATGTTCAAACTCATTCTGAAAATTTAGAGGCAAGTAATGTTGATCTCTTTGATGGATTATTTTATTCACATGTTCAAACAGAGCCTCTAATACAAAATAAGGGAGTGACTCAAGCCACTTATGCTGAAAACAATAGAGCTTGAGGATCAAGCTATTCTATTGGATATCCTTATGGAAGGATGGAAACTCAACCTAATATGGACTTGATAAATTTATATGATTTTTCCCACCATACATTACTCTCTTGAATGGAGATGAATTGTTTCCAGACATTGATGAATTGAGAAGGAAAGAATAGGAACAAATATTAATATACCAGAGAAGAGAGAAGAATAGGGAAGAAGAGATTAGAGAAGGAATTGAAGAAAGGGAGAGGATACTTAAAAGGGTGGCTTATCTCAAAACAAAGAACCAGAAGCCCAGCCAAAGTTCAAAGTGGTTAGACAAAGATCTATTTGGAGACATTGATGCTTTGAGAAGAGATTGTTAAGATAAGTAATAAATGTTAATTAAAGATGATTTCATGAAATATCCCACCCTAAGACAATTGTATTATTAAAATAAGGATGGTGTTAGCAAGGCACAACTTGATGTACCAAATACAACAACTGCTAAGGTAGGTAAGAACGATCTTGATAAAGGTAAAAGACTAGTTAATGGATTGCATATTAAAGAACCAAAAGATGTATTCCAGGGTCTTTCTCAGCTCAAAAAAAATATAGAGAAAGATATAATAGAGAAATAAATTCTAGCTAAAGAACTTGACAAGTTCAAACTGGAAGCAGCTACTGCAGAGATGAAAAGAAAGATTGCATTCCTCAAGAGTAGTGTGCTGAATAATCCCTCAAACACTTCTAGTGCATCTAGATCTCAAGGTAACCCTAATCCCACTTCTAATATTCAAAAAAATGTTGGTAATATATCTCAAACGAACACAGATAAGATAAAAATGAGTAATCCAAGTAGTAATCCATCTACTACCCAAGGACCTAGTAGGCAACAATTTGGGGCAAATACTGGGGGAAATTTCCAATGAAGACCCATCCAACTAGACAAATCTAGGCAATTATTATTTCATGGAATTTTTGGGCAGCCTCATACAATTACAAATGAATTGAGAGACAAGATTCCTAAATTTGGTGGGAATAATGTTGTGACTTGTGATGAGCACTTGAAAGTTTTCCTAGATACTATAAATGACTATGAAACAAAGCACGAAGATATTTTTATGAAATTGTTTGTGTAATATTTAATTGATGATGCAAGGGATTGGTACAGAGCCTTACCAACTACCCTTATTACTTCTTGGGAAGATTTGAAAGAGGATTCAAAGAGGAATATGGAGATCAGACTAGTACGAAATTTGTATTGAATGAATTTAATAGCATGAAAAAGAAGATTAATGAATCCATTTCTGATTTCAATGTGAGATTTCAAAAGGCTATGCATAATATGTTTCAAGTATTCAGAATGGGTGAAGATGTATGTCTGGTTACTTATTTCAATGCTTTTAATTCTAAGCCATCATATATACTGAGGGATAAAGATCCTCATACCCTTTGAGATGCTTTCAAAATAGCAGTAATATTAAAAATAATAGAAGAGCTTCTAGGAATCTTGGAAGAAGAGAAGACCCAAAGTTATTCAATACAAGGGGTCAAAAGAGAGACACATAAATAACTAATGTGTCTAAAAATAAAGATGAGGATAAAATGGACAAGGTATTTAATGCTTTGAAGGAATTAAAGATGACTAATATGAAGAGTGAAAAGGGTGAGGGACAAGGGAAAAATTCTTTCAATAAAAATTTCAACAGACAAAAAAGATTGCAAAATTTCCCTTACAACACACAATGGAAAGATGGAAAACCTATTCAACCATCTTCAAACAATAAATCAAACAAAGAAACAACTGATCCATTGAAGAAAAATATTGTGAATATGAATGAAGACGTCCCTTGGTGTGTAGCATGTTAGTAACCACATTCTCCTGAATATTGTGTTGTGGCACAACAAATTTTAGGGGAACAATGTGAAATGGACGACCAAGAGCAAAACACCTCGGAAGATGTAAATGATTGTTTAGTGGTCAATGCTTATTCAGATGCATTGGAACATGATTGTGATGAGTCTCAATCTTATGGTATTAATAATTTAAAGTCACATGTAGAAAGATATCAACAAAAAATTTTCTCTGATGATGATAACTACTATAATGCTGAATAGAGTGAAGACTCAATGTCTCTTAGAAGATGTACGTTTGAAGAAATAGCCAAAATAAAAACTATGGTTTCACAAGTAAGGAGTGGCTATAATTTTAGAAAAATAATAGTGGGAGAAGGAGGAAGCAAGATGGCTAGTATTTTCATCAAACAGAGCATAAAGATAGTTCAAGAGAAGAAAGTTGATAAAAGCAAAGACACAGTCACGATAAAAGAAGTAAAAGGGAAAGTATGGGTCCAGAGGACAGAAAACACAAATCCCACCAAACAAATTCCAGTTTCAAAAAAGGTAACTAAATAAGATAATTAAATTTTCAAGCCCAAGAAGAATATGGAACTAATGGATACACCCATATGCAGTAGCTCAACAAATATTAAAGGTGACTCAGGTAAAATTTATGATATCCCTAAATATGAACCTGTAGATATGCTGCAATTACTATCCAAAATTATGGTCAAAGTTCCATTATTAGAAATGTTGAGAATAGATGAACATACAAAAAATGCTTTGGCATGGGTGAAAGGTCCACAACTGAATGAGAAGCATCAAGTTGATGGTGCTTCAAATGATAAGAAGAAGGTGTCTCAAGATAAGAAAATTTATCCTGAGGAATTAGTTTGACAGATTCCTTAGATGTATTTAGATAGTATTGTAAATACATGTCTTGGGAATATTGATCCATTTTTTTAGTGTCATAATTAATGGCAAGGTGCTAAAAAATAGTATGATAGATTCTGGTGCATCCAATATTGTAATGTCAGTCAAAATAATGGAATCTTTAGGTTTAAAAGTTGATACAACTCATGGTAGATGTTGTGGGATGGATTCAAATGATGTGCCTATCATAGGTACCATTAAGGCCTTGCCTTATAGGTTGACAATTTTCCCTAAAAAAGAGATGAAAATGAGCATACTAGTCATGGACATTCCTCCTCATTATAGTATGTTGTTATTAAGAAAGTGGAGTGCTTCTATGGGAGGGAGCCTGCAATGTGATCTATCTTCTTCCACTTTTTGCATTGATGAAAAAATAGGTCAAGGTAGAAAAGGAGTCTAGGGTTCCTCATATGATTGAGCATAATCCTGATGAAAACATGTCCTATTTTGTTGATACTAATTTAGATAATTTCAAAGTGGAGAATCCACCATGTGTGATAAAACCTGCAGACCCATTGGTTACTAAAATGGAGAAACCAATGGCAGATGATGGCTTGTGGACCATTTTTTTTCATGGATCTTGTACCAAAGATAGTTCAGGAGTAGGAGTGTTGTTGATTTCCCCATCGGGTAAGACTTTCAAGTTATCTTTTTCTTTAACATTCATTCATACAAATAATGTTACCGAGTATGAAGCCCTACATTTTGGTTTGAGACTTGTAAATAAGTATGGTATAAAAACTATTAGAGTGGTGGGTAATTTTGAGATGGTTATATCTCAAGTTAGAGGTAAATATGCATCCAAGAACAAAAGGCTAAAACAATACAAAAATATTGTGGGATGAAATTGAACATTTTGAAGCTTTTGGCATAGAATGGATGGACATAAGTAACAAAAAGATGGAAGACCTACAGGAAAATATTTCTCTAAAGCCTAACAATATCACATTTTCTAGGATATCTTAGGTAGAGATCCAGGTTAGACCTTTTGTGCCTAATAACATTGAAAGTTGGTAAGTATTTGATGATGATCGTGATGTTCTGAGATTTTTACATTGCCAAGATGGATATACAAGACATGAGATAGATCTTAACACTTTTTTTGAAGAAGTAGATAGTAAGGAAAATACTTTTTGTCAAGAAATTCTTAATCTCAAGTCAAATATGATTCCAAAAGGGTTAGTGGCTCTAGAAAAGGCTTTTGATAATAAAGATAAATTGAATGATACAAATATTGTCATGAAATCTGAGGGTCTAGAGGAAATTAATCTGGGAGATGAAAAGGCCCCCAAAAATGTACATATTGGAAGAAATATGTCTCCCTAGGTGAGAAGATGTCTTATTGATCTGTTTAAAAGGTACAAGAATGTTTTTGCATGGACCTATGATGACCTAAGAGCATATAAGGAGGATTTATTCCAGCATGAAATTCCATTACAAGAAGAGGCTAATCCTTGTAGACAGAAGCAAAGACCTATAAATCCCATATTAAGACCGAAGATGGAACATGAGTTAATGAAGCTAAGGGATGTGGGGATAATAAAGCCTATTAGGCATTTTTCCTGGGTTTCAAACTTGGTGCCTGTTAGGAAGAAGAATAGAGAGATTAGGATATGTGTTGATTTTAGGAATTTGAATATTTATTCACTTAAAGATAATTATGCTCTCCCAAATATGGAGAATATGTTGCAGAGAGTTACTTGTTGTGAATTGATGTTCGTGATGGATGGTTTTTATAGATATAATAAGATAATGGTAAAAGAGTCAGAACAATTTAAAACTACATTTACTACACCCAAGGGAACATATCTCTATATCAAAATGTCATTCGGTCTCACAAATGCTGGTGAAACATTTTAGAGAGCTATGGATGTTGCATTTTAAGATTTTTTACAAAAATTCTTGGAAGTTTATCAAGATGATCTTACAACTTATTCTAAGAAAGAGGAGAAACATTGTGAGCACTTGGAAAATATTTTCAAGAGGGCATTGGTATATGCAATTTATTTGAATCCTCGAAAGTGTACTTTTAGAGTAACTAAGGGTAAGTTATTAGGGTGCATTGTTTCAAAGGAAGGAGTTAGAATTGATCTAGAAAGAGTTGTTGATATTGATAAAATCCCTCTTCCTAAGAACGTAAAAGGAATACAATCTTTCTTTGGTCAGGTAAACTTTTTAAGGCATTTTGCTATAAAATTTGCTGAAAATAGTGAGCCCATTTCCAAGATATTGAAAAAAGATGCCAAGCTAGAATGGAATGGAGAAGCTACCCAGGCTTTCCAAGAAATAAAGAAAGCAATCAAGGATTCCCCTATGCTTAGAACTCTGAATTATTCCAAACCAATGAATATTTTTTCTTTTTCATCTTTCCACATAATTGTTGTTGTTTTACTACAGAATAATGAAGAAGGGTTTAAACAACCCATTGCTTTTTTTAGTAAATCACTACAAGCTGCAGAGCTCAAATATGATATTAGTGAAAAAAAAGCATATGCATTGGTGAAAGTTGTTAAAGCTTTTAGATGTTATTTGGTGGGTGCAATTGTGGTTGCATATTTTCCTTTAGCTGTAGTAAAATACATCTTTACCCAACAAGAGGTGTTTGGAAAGAGGTGCAGATGGATAAATCAAATTCAAGAATTCAACATTAACATGTAGATCAAAAAATTGGTTAGAGGATAGGGATTAGGGAAACTAATGGCTAATGCAAATTTAGATGCTAATCATATCAATACCCTGGAGGAGGAACACAAACCTTTTATATGTACTATTGACCATTGTGATTGGTACAAAGATGCTATTTATTATTTACAAAGAATGAATTTTCCTTCAAGAATGGATTAAAATAAAAAGAGAACTCTAAAGTTAGAAGCTATTTTCTTTGTTTTAATCATAGATGAGTTATGGTGGAGAAATCCAGAGCGAGTGTTGTAGAAATGTGTAGATAGGGAACAAGCTGAAAAATATTACAAGAAATGCATAATGGTGTATGTGGTGGTTATATGGAAAAGACCACTGCACATAAAGTCCTCAAAGTAGGGTTTTGGTGGCCTAACATTTTTAAGGATGCTCATCAACTTGTCAAGAAATGTGATTCTTGTCAACGTTTCTCTGGTAAGTTAAAATTTACTAGAAATGTAACTTTGAAAATAGTGGAAGTACAAGACCCTTTTCAGTAATTGTGATATTGATTTCATAGGGGATATAGTAAATAAATATAGCAGGGGGAATTCTAGGATAATTTTTTCCATAGAATTTATTACTAAGTGGGTAGAAGCAATCCCCACTAAAAGAGAAACCAACAAAGTAGTCATTGATTTCTTGCTAAATAATATTGTCACAAGATTTGGATGTCCTGAGAGAATTGTTTCAGACAATGCCATGTATTTTAGATCTGAAGAATACAAAAAAATTTGCAAAAATTCTGGCATCCATACATCTTATTCTTCACCTTACCACCCATAGGGAAATGGTCAAGCTAAATCTAGCAATAAGAGTCTTCTCAAGATTATTAAAAGAGTTTTGGATAAAAACAAAAAGGATTAGGACTCAAAATTAATGTTGGTTGTCTGGGAAGATAGGGTAACCAGTAAAAAAGCAACTGGATGTGCACCATTTGATTTGGTGTATGGGATTCAGGCCAGGTTGCCTCAAAACAATTTAATGCAAATGTACAAGTTTGTACAAATGTATGATGATGACATTGATAATGACATGCAACTGAGGATTAGTGACCTGATTGAACTGGATGAAACAAGAAGAGAGGCTTCTGCGATAAATGCAAAGCTTCAATTACAAGTAAAAACTTGTATGATAGGAAATCAATTACAAGGCAATTCAATATTGGAAACTATGTATTGATGTGGAATGCCAAGTTGGAAGACAAAGGGAAACATGGTAAATTTGATCCAATTTGGCTAGGGCCATATGTTGTTCATGAAAAATGGGGAGAAAATTCTTATATTCCCAAGGAAATGACTGAATATATTTTGGGATTGCCTGTTCATGGATGTCATGCCCAAAACTAGGGAAAAACACACACACACACAATTTTTTTTTTAAAATCGCATAAGTATGCACAACTAACAGGGGGAGAGTTGGAAGGATAATAGCAAGGTATAGTTAACCTTCAAATTTCATGGTATATGCGTAGATTGAGTAAGGGTCAAGCCACAAAGAGATGCAAAGTTGGGCTTCAACTTGTTCCACGGGTTATTTGAGACCTCAACTCATGTTTATCTAACTCTGATTTCTTTTTTTAAAAACATGATGGAAGATAGTGGTTCAGGATCATATGTTGATCTGGGTTGCCCTAACTTAACCTTAAACCTAGATTGCAACTAATCCATCCAAGTTTAATTCCAGTTAAAATTTGACATTTAGATATTGACAAGATTAAGATTGAATAACAATTTCTCTATATCAATCAACTATTAATTGAGATCCAATAGCTAAAATCAATTCCGATTTCATACCCTACTAACATCATTAATAAAATTGTTTTCCTATGATAAAACAACATGTTTTTCTAATCCATCAATTTCTAACATACGACTTAAATTTAACCTTTTCATTAAGACATTAGAAATATCTCCTAATTCAATATTTAAATTTACTTTTAATAAAAATCGAGCATAACCCCTAAATAGATCACAAGAGAAATATAATCCCCGCTTAAATTGATAAGGAATAAAAAGTTTAACGTCATCTAAACAATTGAATCAAATGAACAATTTCGTCTCTCTCTATAGACTACTCAATAATTAAGACAAAATCCCTAATAATTAGATTCGTAAATCTCGCAATTATAAATTAACCTAAACAACTAATGTTACATAACCCTTAAAAATGATCAATCATTATATTGTTGAGTGGATCTAATACAAATTAGAAATTAGAAAACTATTAACAATCTCATCCATCATCAAAACACTTAAGGTTATGAAGTTGATAAGTAAAACTACCCCATTGATTTGATATACATATATGCCTAAAACACTACAACCTAAAGGATTTAAAATAAAAAGAATTAGAACTTATAAAATAATTTACCATCTACTGACTAATCCTAAATAACACTTTAAAATATCAACTCAAAAGCCCTTAACCTAATCTAACATTTTACCTTTTTACAAAATAAGGCATGGACTAAGGGTTTCAAAATCTGCAAGGAAAGAGAGAGTACAGAATGACAAGACTAGCTCTAGGGGGGCCCACCATACCACCTATCCACCTCCCCTTCAAGAAATTTTCATGGAAGGAAAAGAACCCAAGGAGGTGGCGTGGAAAATAAGCTGGAGATGGGAATGAATGTCAGCAGAGCCCATCATCCTATGCTTCCATTCCCCAAGTAAAAATTTCGCATGAATAGAGGAGAAGGGGGGTTTGACTTGGGAAAAGGTCATAAGAAAGTGGACAGAAAAGTAGAAAGGTGCATAGATCTATGCATAAGAAGGGGATACTTTCTTGTAAATAAGAAAGGATATGCTTGATCTTCTATGTCAGGCCCAAGTACCCAAGGAGGAGAGGAGACATTTCCCTAGGGAACATAAATAATGCCAAGTCTTTTTTTTTTGTCATAAAGATTTGAAAAAGCCAGGCTTGAAAACCAATGCATAGGAAGAATATATTAAGTTAACAAATATTAAAATGATTAAGATGAGATAGTAAGGAAGGCTATGGGGCCCACTAGCTTTTAAGTTATATGGGTTTTATAAATCTTTATTAATTAAGGGTTAGTTGATAATAGTATGGGTAAGATAGGGGGTTTGGGTTACTAATTTCAATTAGGGGAGTATAATGAAAAGGGAAGGGAATATTCTCTATGGTAAGAGAATAATTTCCTTCCCATACAAAATTCAGAGAGTTTTTGCTCTTAAAAATCTGGAAGATGTCATTGCAAATATATGAATTTTCCTTTAATTTCCTTGCTTGTTTTTTTTTTTGAAAGCCACATGAATGCATTGATTTATCCAATTAGTGTATTGTAGAAGGGGAATTATGGGTTGAATGATAGTTGCATGAGATTTTAACAAAGTAATCTAACATGTTCATTTGTTCATTGTTTCATGCTTCAATTTAGAGGAATAAGAATGAGATTTTGTTCAAATGGAGATTGATTATAATGAATATGAAAATTTACAACCAACATTAGAGAGATTACTAAATCAATTCATCAACCAAGGTATGTAATCTAATGAAATTATTTCATTGTCTATTCTATCAACCTTAGATATCATTTCACAAGGAAGAATAACATTTCCATTACAAGAAATAGAATACTCTAAGCATGAAGGTAGTGAGTCTTTGTTTCATTATGGTAACCTCTTCCAATACAAATACATATCATTAATGATGGATAAGACTTCATATATACATGACTAACCTACAATATTCCAACTCATAATGAAGAAAGAATTTCACATGTTACTTGAAGATGTTTTTCAATACATTACAATATGCAACAAGAGGAGGATCTTACTACAAGGATCAACAATACAACAACATA
>MU225672.1:1058603-1070029 GCA_018584345.1 Thuja plicata
TTTTGGAGAGTCATAATGGTGACCTAGGTTTCTCCCATAGGTGAAAACTAACCCTAACCAAAGGTACCCACTAAGGGTTAACTAATTTTGGTCAAAAAATACACTCTAGGGTCACTTTTAACCCCTCCAAAGTACCCCTAAGGTTCAAATCCGAGTTCCAACATGATAGGATCTCTACAAGGCATCTATATGCAAGTGATTAATATAATTTTATAAGGTTAAGTGATTCTTTCTCAAGCCCTAAATGACATGTCACTATCCACATGGACAACACAAGTGTCAAGTGACATCCAACAAAATATACATCACATTCACAAATGACATGTCCAAATAAAAACATAAATTAAAACTATTAACACACATTCAGATTAAATTTACAACAAGGGTCACATTACAATGAGGTTTCAACCCCTTACTGGATTAAACCTTGGCTTACTCAATTCACACGTGTTTAGCCTTGGTTCTCCAAAAATTTCATGGTTCTCTTTCCTGTACACTAAACTTTGAGCATCAGTAGTCCAAGATGATAAAATTGCATGTAATATACATTTTCAATTCATAATTAACAACATTAATCAATAAGCAGAATTAAGTCCCTAATTAAAATTTTCATACATAAATGTTTAAAACATAAGGATTCCTTAATCATCATGACATAACATGCATAAAATAGTCAAGTCTAATCATAATTCAGTCTTCTCATCAATTCAATGATCTAAACATATATAATTAAAGTCAACCACCTGTTCTAGGTCTAATCCATGTCAAAATGTAATCCACACAATATAATCATCATCGTATCATAATATCACGAGTCCCTGTCGGGATAACAAAAGTGTATCAATGCATCAAAACATCAAGTGTCAAAGTGTGATCAAACAGTAAAGCTATGATGGGTTAGGGTGAGGCCTCACAATGGACAATTCCTCTAAACCTACTTTTCTTAAAGTAACCCTTTTTTCCATGAGAAATAGTTAGGTGGTTTGTATATATTTTTCTGTTTCTCTATCTTTGAGTCTTGTTTTTCATGTTGGTTAGGGTTTGTTTTGTCATTAAGTATGCTCTTCCAGAAGATTCTACATTCTCGCCTCATTTCTTGCATAAATGAATGCCCCTTATAAGAGTTACTAGTGGTACTATTTTCAATACTATGGTTTTGTCTAGGCTTACCCTATTTTATTTTATGAACCGCGACTATCTTATATTTTTATGTTACTTTTTCACTTAAGTGAAGGGTTGTATTATTGTTGACGGGGCTAGTTGTTTTTCCTTTTACACAATTATCAAGTTCAAAATCTCACAATTTTTTTTTATTATGCCTAAGTCTCATTTCAGGGTGGGTCCTACAAAGTTGATTAGATGGCTTGTAATATTTCCCTAGGTGATAAGTTATCTTTACAAGTGTCATCCATTTGTCGGTTAAGTTACAAGTGAATCATTGCTTCTGCGCTATCACGTGATCACAGTTTGCAACGTGTTATATACATTGCATGGTAGCGAAATGGTGACACCTATTCTCAATCAGTGGGTCTCAAAGGTGGGAAAGTGTGCATAAGTAAAATATAGGGCACTTCTAAATTGGTTGTCAATGCCAGCCAAGATCCACAGAAATGGATGACAGGTAGATTGTTGAAACCCAATTTAATTAAAGTGTATCTTTTAGCACATGTGTTGATTTGCGAGAATATTTTGACCAAGTGGAAATAGGTGCTCGAAAGATAATAAACTAAAAGAGGTAATGTGGGGTCATCAGAGTTAAACATGGTAAGATAAAGATGATTTCGCTACTCTGTGATCAAAAGATGTAGTTGTTTTATGCATTACACAGTAGTGCGATGACGAAACATGGACTTAAAGCTAACAATTTTGAAGGTGGGCCTTTGATGGAGTTTTTTGATGCTAGTAGGATGCCATATGGAGTTAATAGTGATTGAATAAAATCTCACCATTCAATATGAAATTTTAAAGATCAATCTACGGTTGAGATTTAAATAAGGTTTTGTGTCTTTGGCCTCTTTTTGCAAATTGATGTGAGTTGATATAACTGCGAGTTATTTTGAAAATGTGCTAGTGTTTTCTGCTTAATTTCTCATAGGTGTTTTAGTGCATGAATTAAAATCTAGAGATTAGGTGTTAAAAGGAGTTGTAGAATTTGTGAAATCATTTCTTGATTCTTGGAGGAACCAATTGCAGAGGGTGGCATGTTTTTAACCAGTAAGTTGCTAAAACTCTTGTCTTGTTTTTTTGTCTCATTCATTTGGGTTGTGTTGTGTACATGCTTTTTGTTTGGATTAGTTGAATGTTAATATTTTAGCGTGAAATTTTTCAGAGATAAAATAATTTAGGAAACTAGAAGTTCTTAATTTAAGATAATCATGGCGCCATTAAGAAAATATTCAGGGAAAATAGATTATGCAGAGAGAAACCCTTATGATGATTTCTTAGATTTTTTTGCTGAACCCACTAATGATTGGGGTGAAGCTGAAAGCACATGTTTTAA
This sequence comes from Thuja plicata, assembly GCA_018584345.1. Taxonomy (NCBI): domain Eukaryota; kingdom Viridiplantae; phylum Streptophyta; class Pinopsida; order Cupressales; family Cupressaceae; genus Thuja; species Thuja plicata. The sequence goes on from MU225672.1 coordinate 1,061,104, forward strand.
CCGATGCCATTTTTCCTAAGATAGGTTTAAATATTTTCCAGTTATAGTTTTCTCAGAGAAAATTACAGTCTCTTGCTTGTAATGCATGACAATATGACCTGGAAAAATTAGTAATGCCAAGAGTGTTCATGGATGTGGATTTGTTAGTAGCCATTGCAAATAGATACAACCCTATTTTGATAATAATCAAAAACAACAATGGTGATGAAATCCTTAGGTTTTGTAGGGAATAATTGCAAGAGTTGTTTGATCTATATGAGCCATCCCCAAATTTGGAGCCCATTGACCTGTAGGAATTTCAATAGAAATATACAACTCACAAAATCTATATTAAAAGTATATTGATTCCAGTACATTTAGTTGATGTAGCTGAAAACAAATCTTTCATTGGCTTTACCACTAAAGAGCCATTCAAAAGGGAGGTTTTTAATCCTATGTTCCTTACAACCTTTTATTCTTAATGCCAAGTGCTTGGTTTGCATCGATCAGAGGTGATTCCCAATGAATTTCTATACATGGCTATTAATATTAGGAAACCCTATTTCCATATAATCTATGATTTTGATCCCTACATTCCAAAGAAGATGCATGAAGGCTTGGTGGGGATCCAGAATAAGAAATTGGATGCTCCTTTCTTCTAGTATTCCATGACAATGCATATGTTCTTGGAAAATCATGTTACCTTCCTTGAAGAAGCTATGTCCCTGAATAGAGAAAAAGATGGAGTCTAGTTATAGAGTATAGATTTATCTTGGGATAGAAAGTAGGGCAGTTTTGTGAGAGTCAATAATTAAGAACAAAGTTACAAATGAATGCAACTAGGATTCCAAAAAAGTTGCATGAAATATTTAGACCTTTTGAAATGGACCCTAGTTTGAAATTTATGCACAATTGGGGTGATATATACCCTTACCCTACAAACACATTAATTATATTGTATGGGTTCAATGGAGCTCCTCACATTTTACCATATCAGGTTCCTCTCAGAGTTGGCATAACTAAATTCTTGTGGAAAATGGATTGCATTTAGGAGGAAGAATTGGCTAGAAGAGGAAAGGGAACTATTTTCCCATATTTCACAGTTGTAAATTATTATCTCATTGCCAAAGGTGGTTGGAATCACTTGGGTAAAATTATTGAGCCATACCATATGGGTGTTTGTGCAAAAAGGTTGGTTGATACTGATGATTTTTTCAGTGTCTTCTGCAATAGAGTTGGTAGAAGAAAGAGAGAACATAAATTACATTACCCAAAGGATATTATTAGAAATGATTTTGTTCTCTGTGATCAAGAATTAAAAAAGGAGAAATGGGTGGCATACAAAAAAGTGTTAGATTTTATCTGAGATGAGGAACCAACTTATGATCCTTTGAAAGATTTAAACTCTTTGGTAATAAAATGAAAGCTCTCTTTGATAAATTTCAAGAGATCATGAAAGTTTTGCACCAAAAGAAAGATAGGATTAAATAACTTCAAAAGTGTCTGATGTGTTAAAAGGATATCTTAATTGTGAGTGAGGAAAAATTGCATTTAGGAGAAATAGATCTAGAAAAGGTTGTCTTTGTTGAGAGACCAAAGATTAAGGTTAAAGAAGGATTTATGTACAAGATGATGAACTATAACTAATTGAATGTTTGAAGATGTTAAGTTGATGATCACCAAGATGCAGAAAGTTAATGCACATTAAATCAATTAATGTATTGTATTGTCATTGATGTCAACTTGATATAAACTGATTGGTTATATAAATATTGTCAAAGACTTCAAAGAACCAAAGAGATAAAGGTTATTTTATTTGTAATGCATAAATGTTTAGTATACACCAAGTGACAACAAACACTGATGGATAGTGCACATGATGGATAGAGAACCCCGAGAAGAGTCATAGTGATACCTGAGCAAGATACCTGAGCAAGCATTACTGAGAAGAACCAAAGTGATACCCGAGAAGAACTGAATGACACAGTGTTGCCCGACAGACATACAACCCTGATGGACAGAGATTCCTGAGGACAACTGAAGTCAAGACTGAGAAAACAAGGAGTTAAACACCTATCAGAACTAAAGTTCAGAAATGAAAAAAGACTTAGCTGGCAGGAGCTAAATATGGAGTTAATTGATTGATTAAATTGTTTTCATTGACTAGTTAAAAGCTAGAGATAAGATAGAGATTTAAAGCTCATTTTATTCCAGTTGTTGAGAAGAAATCTATGAGATTAAACTAAAGAAAGGTTTAAAGCAATAATGAAAAAATTTGTGGATCACATCAAGAACAAGAAAGACAAGGACTTAGAAACAATGAAATCGCGTCTATAAGAGAGATAAGATAATTCATTATGAAGAGAGGATGCTGAAGAGAATACTAGTGAAGATAAGAAGTCTTCATACAGACTTGATCATACAAGATGAAGAATAGAGCTAAATATTTCCATGGACACTGAGCAATAGAGAAGCAACAACATTCACCAAGTAGAAAGAAGTAGAGCAAAGGAACATAAAAGAAACATTGATCAAAAAGGTATTATGAGCTTACAATAGATTTGAACATCTGAAAGATTAAGTTGTATTTATGAACATATAATATACTGATTCAGTTTAACCATTTATTCAAAAAATCTCTTAACACAATGGGACCTAAAAATCCTTTATATATTGAGATGCATCCTAAGGAGTATCAAAATGTTTCTCATGAAGATAGCATAGTGAAATGCTAGATATCAAGTGGAAAAATATTATATTTAAATCCTCTAACAAGGTCGCCCTTAACAGTGTGTTTTTAACCTTTACCAGGGTTGGCTCTTCACCGAGCTCACTTCAGAAGAGTAAAAATTTTGGGTTACTAGTCCCAAGTGGTTTTTCCCCTAACAGGGTTTCCATGTTAAAAATCCATGTATCAAATATGTATATGGTTCATTGCTTTGATGTTTTGCTTTACACATTACTAAACCATGATTGATCAGTAAACACTAAGTTATTTATTGTATTTCGGTAAAGGCTAGACTACTATTCGGTAAATCTTAAGAAAAAGGATAAACAATATATTCTGAGTAGTAGTTATTTGATAAGATTATTTAAAGGCACACATCTTGTAGGACTGAAGATAACTAGAGGTTTATATTTATGGTATAAAGTTTTGGTTTGATTTATTGGATTAATTTTTGAGGCCACTGATTCACCCCCCCTCTCAGTTATTCTAACACAAGATAGTACAGCCAAATAAACCACCACAGAGTGATACTCTCAAGGAGGGACAAGTTCTAGAAAAGAGACCTTCGATTGCACCAGGTCCAACATATAATTTTTCTAGGTTATCAAGAAAACACTTGGAAGAAGAATTATGTATGAAAAAAAAAAGTTAGCATGATACATCCCTGCAAAGTAGTGTTTCCCACACTACATATCCTCTGACCAATGAAGAAGTTGATGATGAAGTCCCCGAGTCATCTGAACTAGATGTAAAAGGAAAAAGGAAAATGCAAGGTGTTTCCACTACTCCCTCATCATCAAAGAAGATGAATCATGTTCCAATTATTAACATAGATGAATCTTCTAATAATATTTGTCTTCTAGTTCCCCAGTTGCATCCCCAAAGGCTGTATCTTTAGATTCTTAGGAATTGATGGTCACTGACCAATTACTATAAATGTAGGAATATGGAACTATAATTATCACAGAAGAGGAGGTCCAATCTGGTACAGTTAATTTATCACCCCCTTAGAGTAGAATTTCAATATTGATGAAGTGTAGGGCCAAGTGGTAGATAAAGTAAGTAGAGTTTCTTGTGATAAGTATTTAGCAGGCAATTCTTTTGTAAAAGAGGGGCCTTTTATACATTTTGTTTGGAGTACCAAGTTGGAAGAATTCAGAAAAAGAGTTGAGGAGAAACAAGCAGTAGAGCCAAACAAGGACAAATGCATAATTGAAGATGAGGTGAAGAATACAATTAACCAAAAAATCCAAGCAATCACTCCTAATGAAGGAAGAAAGATGATTGAAGAAGCAGGGGTTTTGATATTGCCAGAGTGGGATATTGTTGATTCTTTTTTATTTTCATTCCATTAGAAAGGAAAAGGCTCTTGTCTACCAATAAGAGGATAAGGCCATGAATGAATCAACATGAGCAGTCTTTAGTAAGGACCATGATGCTTTAGCTATGTGGTCCTTAACTCAAGAAAAACAAAGAAGTAAGGATAGTAATGTTACTACTATTCTTAGAGGAGGAATTATAATGAAGAGAGTAATAGATACTTTTGGTATAGAAGCTACTAACCTCAATATTAGTCCCATAGAATTCAATAAAGAAGTGGTATAAAAGAAACAAGCAAAGAGGGAAAGCTATAGAGTTTTCTATGAGGCACTAGAAAAGGCTTATAAGACCCAGGAGAATAAGTTGATGAAATATGAGTAGGGCTCTCATCTAGTTAGATAATCTCAAGCATTATAGAAACCTCCTTCTACATCTTCCCCTATACCCTCAGTTTAAAAAAATATCCCAGTTTCCCCTTTGGTAGACTATACATCCTCTCCTGAAACATCAACACATGATGAACCTACATGCTCTACTAAACCTTCAAGATCACAATTGATGGAAAGAGTACAAAAATTTAAGGGAGAGTTGGATATAGAAAAGAAAATTCCAAGAGCATAATACAAGATGTAGTCAATCTAGTATTGACACACATCAGTAAGAAAATGGTTAGGAGAATGAAAAGTGTGCATCAATTATACTCTATTCTCAGTGAGGCTTTGGAGATTTTCACAAAATATAGAGGTATCTTGGAACCAATCTTTAATAAGTGGGTAAAAAGAGTCCCTACATTGAGAGATATATGTTGGGGATCTCAGTATGATAGTAGTTCTACGACTTTGATTAGAGCTTCTTATGATTTGGTGATGTCAATGCAGGAGTTCCATATGTTTCCTGATACAGTGGAGAGGAAAATAAAGATTTTTTTTAGGGGATTCAAAATTTTTGAAAAGGATATGTTTCTAGATATAATTCATAATTGGGGTAATTAAAAAGCTATAGGATTGGTTGGATCAAATTGAAATGATTTTGAAGGCCAAAGTTGATATTATATGTGAAAATGGTTATAATGATATTCTAACTAAAAGTGTGGACAATGTTCTAACCTGCCATTCCTTTTTAGATTAATTTGAAAAGGAAACAAGCCCAGTGGTGGTTAAATACTTGTCTTACAATAAAATTGTTGATGAGGCACTTAATTTCAAATGGCATTCAGATTTGGAATATGACAGTTGGCAACAAACGTACTTGGCAGGTATTTGAAAATTATTTTGTCACCATAATTACAAGTGAAGGAGATTAAAGGGATATTTACTCATAAAGAAAGATGAATTATTTTCATCTAAGAGGATCTTTTTCTTTGGTGCAAATCTCTCTAGTTTATTAGAATCTCTGATTTACTCCTTTGGAGAACCAACACCATCATCAATTGACAGTGTTGCCATCAATGCCAAAGAGGGAGATTGTTACTCAACTCATGAAGATGATGATGAAGACCGAGGTCAGAGGTATACAAGATTTTAGAAAGGATTAGATCAGTTATTATTTTTTCATTGATTCCAAGCAATTGATTTCTTGTTCATATTGAATTGCCATATCTTTCAAAGTTGATTTAATTGGGCAATAGATAAAGATCAGACAATGTTAAGTTCATATTGAGATAATTGGTTTCTACTTTATCAAGCTGGTAAAGAAGATTGGGTAAATCAGTAAGACTAAAGAGTTATGTTACCAAGTAGAAAGAAGTCTATCAGTAAAGGGTTATGTAATTCGGTCAGGAAATTGAGACATTGAAGCACTGAGCAGTGCATGTTAGTCACCAAACTGAGAGTTAGTTGTTGAGCATAACATATGTTAGAAACAAGGATAAGAACACATTCAATGGAAAGACACAATGATCTAGAGGATTCCAAGAATGAAGAAGAAGTTGGTTACAAGATCTATGCATGAGAAAATTCATGGAAGAAATATATGGTATAGATTAAGCAGAAAAAGTGAAGGTTTTATTTCCAAGAAAAGTGCAAGTTCTGAGGTCACTAGTACATTTGAGGCCAAATTCTGACGGCCATTTGTTGGATTTGCAATGCCTAGTTGTCAAAATTTTGACATATGTATTTTTCAGCATTTTTGCGTTGCAAATTTTGATGGAAGTGGTTACCGTCGATCTGCCAAAATCTAATTCTGTCAAAAACTAGCACATGAATACCATCTTTGTTATCAAATTTCTTAGGGTAGACCTATCAGAACTCTGAAAAACCCACTATGTTTCCTATTGGAAAGGACCATCGAAACACCAATTGGAGATATAGCAAGCCTATCACAATTATCTATCGCAAACCATTGCTTTTCGACACTTTATCTATCAGATGAGCAACGAAACTGCTGTGATTATTTGATAGGTAAACTCGTCGGTGGTATAGCATTCCTGTCACACTCATCTGTCAAAAATGCTTTTGTCCGACGGGATGTCCCGTCGGAGGTATAGCACCATTGTGGAAAGTGTTTCCATATGTGTTGAAAAAGTGATGGATATGCACATTAAAGCTAACAAAGCTCAAGAGACCAACTATGATGGTCTTTTTCTTTGGTCCATATTATTGTTAGTAATATGGACCGAAGAAAGAGACCAACTATGATGGTCTCTTGAACTCTGTCATCTTTACTCCTAGCCCATTATTCAGGTCCTAGGCCACCCACTATAGATGGTGCTTCAAATGAAGAAAATATGAATATTAAATGTCAATTGTAATTTGAATTACATCACTTCTAACAATGTTGCAGAGATCTCTATGTTAGAAACCGGTCTCAAATGGTATGCATCAAATAGAATAAACAACCTTATCATCGAGGGTTACTTGCACGTCATCATTAATGAAATTACGAAAATCATGTAGACTTGTAGATTGGATTCCAAAAATCTTGAATCAATTGAAAACATTCGGGGAATACAATCTCCAACATAATTTTTGAGAAGGTAATAGGGTGGTGGACCTCTTGGATCGACAACAATGAGCATATGGGATTTGAGTATGGTGATCACATGTCGATGAAACTGCAGAAGATAATTGTAGAAGACATAGGGATGATCATGAGGAAAGGCATAGGTTGATTCCAGAGAATGATTGTTCTGATCAGTGGAAGTGGTCAAATATATCGCGAGATATTTATTATACACTTCCAAGCACAAATTAGATAGAGTTGGAGGCCACCATCACTCAAGATACAATTAGTTGTATCATATATAGTACCAAAGGAGATCAATTGGAAATGTTGACATCAGAGGGAAGGGATGTTTAGTCGGTGCACATGAGAGATATCTGAATTAACCCTTGAACAAGTACCCTGTAGAAGTTAGTTCAACCTTATCACAAAATCTCATCGAAGAACTTGTAGTGTGGTCTATTTATATTCCCTTGTTTTGTGTTTCTTCATAAGACTATGGTGAATCATCTAGGTATAATTTTCCATTGCAGAAAGGTGGAATCACTACAGGAGACCTTGAAGGAGCAAATACAGAGAGTTTTTAGCTGGGTGAATGAAAAGGAGCAACTGACAATGGTGGCAATGCTGGGAAGAGACTTTTGGTCTGGAAATCATGTTCATGATGGTGTGTTGGTGGAAGAGTTATTCCAACCGGTCGTTCAAATTTGTGGGCATCCTCTACATGCACTCTTTCTAGTCCATAGGCTTGTAGTTGAAGACATATATATAGAGATTGGGACAACAATAGATAGCCTCGGCACCCAGTTAACAAGTAATGGTCTGCTGGGTTATTTTTCGATGGAGGCAGAAGGCAAGAAGAATTTGATGAAAAAGGCGTGGACAACCTTCAAAGAAGGTGTTAAGGAGTATGATAGAGAGAAGTTTGGATCCTTTCTTCAAGAAAATAGGAATCTCTTTCCAAAAGAGATAGGAGATAGGCTGGTAGAGCTTGGTCAGGGAATAATGTAATTATTCCATTGATCATAGTTCCTATTCTGCTAATTTAAACTATGTTTTTTGAACTCTTATTTTGGTAGGGATTTTACTCATTTAGCTAGACATTGCAAATGTTAAAATGTAGAATTTGAGTGGATTTGCAATGGTGAAGCCTTAGTATTTTTTTTGTGTAATTTTTTAGTTTCATTGCATTTTCATAGTCTTAGTAGGGCTTGCAGACCTTATGCTTAGATTAGTTTAAGTCGTATCTTTGGTGGCTTCTGAACTCTACATAATGTATATCTTATTTATATATATAAATGAAACACTATTTAGAGAATCTAATTAAGCACAGTGATATGGAGAATATAATTAAGCTTGGTGATATGAATCTAATATCATACATTCTTGGATACAAATAATGCTTTGTATCAAACAATGAATCATACATGATATGATCAACTATAGAATTAATGATTTTTAATCATATGACTAATTGTGCACAAAAATAGATTATATTTCATGTAAACCCAATATTCCCCCCTCTACATTATTTTCATCTTCAACATCATGTATATATAATATGTCAAACTGATAAACCAACTGTTTTGAAAAAAAACTTGTCGCAACTATCTCTGAATTTTACTCATGTCTAATAGCTAAAAACAAAGCCAACTAATTCTTATTTTCCTTATTAAATAAATCATTTTATCTATGTTTTGAAAATCAGAAAACTATAATGCTTGTGTTCCACAATTATCTTTGTGTTCCTTATTAATGTATTATTTCTATTTTAATCACAATACTATAACTTTGTAATCCATATTATATGTGTGGTCCTCTATGTTCTTTTCTCATGAAATAACTCTTATTTTCAAGTCTAGGTTTACATGACAAACACTAAAAAAAAACTTAAACACTTCAAGTTTAGACTTAACAAATGTGTTAAGAAAGACCACAAAATCAACACAGTTCACAGAC
>MU225672.1:1079473-1091111 GCA_018584345.1 Thuja plicata
AAAGCTCATACACCAATACAATGCAAATGAACTAACACAAAATTTTGATCTATTGGATTTAAATGCAATTTGAAAGAACATGCAAGATCTAACATAAATAATGTAAATCTAACACCAAAAAGAAAGATTTGTCTATCACGGGTTCACCAAAATGTAATATATGAAATGAGTGTTGTTGTTGATAGATAGATGTTGATGTTATGTTACCAAAATGTAAAGTAAGGAGATTTGTTTATTAATCATTGTTTGATTTACTTAAAGTGTGTTAAATCCCTTAACCCTACTTTACATTTAATTTGATTGTATTGATTATGTATTGCAATTGTGATTAGGGAGAAGATAAGATGCTCCTTTTCTACCTCAAATGCACAAATGGAAGATCCAAGTTGATCAACCCAAAAGAAGGGTTAATGCACAAATGAATCAACTATTCGGAAAGAGAACAACGAAGGGGGTCTTAAATTCTGTTAATTCATTAAATGAATATGTTTAACTATAGTAATTGAAAAGGATAGGAAGAAGAACCAACCTTACAAAATTTTGGATCAAATAATTATATTTTTTGAGGTCTGTAGATTGTTTCTGGAAAAACTGACAGATGATCCTGAATCAAAATGAAGAGATGAACAAAACCCAGAAATATTTTTTTGTTTTGATGTCATCTTATGAAAAAGGTTGACCTTGACCCACAAATCTCAACCCTGACCCAATAATGTTGACCCTGACCTGCACAGGCCCGACAGAGAATCTGTTCACGCCGTCTGAAAGAAAGCCAAAAAGGGTATCTAGATCTGGTCTCAAATCTACAGTCTTGAACCTATACCTGCAAGAAAAAGAGGTTTGTTTGTTGTGGGGGAGGGTTTTTTCTTAGTTAAACCCTACTTTTTGAATTAACCTCAAATATGTGTAATTGAAATTGTATAAAGATAAACAAAGTAAATGCACAAATTCACCTTGCTTGTAAAAGTCCTTGTGGCAGATTCGAATCCATGGATCCACAAGTATGCTTCAAAATGTGGAATGTAGAAAGGTAGGATGTCTTCAATCTCTTTCTTGTATATCTCCAACACCAAGTCTTGAATGGGTTCTTGAATTTGGAATAAGCTTAGAAGAAGGTGGATGGAGAGATGACCAAAAGGGCACTATGTGGCTTGAATCCTTCAAGGGCCTCCCATGGATCTCTTTGAATGCTTGAAGGCTTGATGGTGGATGAATCCTTGCTTCAAATATTTCTTAATTTCTTTCTTGAATCTTCACTTGATGATGTTCCTCAATTGCTCAAGGATGCATAGGCTTCAATAGAGGACTTTTGTTTCTCAATATCGCTTAGAGAAACTAAGGGGAGAAAGGCTCCCTTTTATATGAAATTAGGGCACAATCTTCTAAGGAAGTTGACATAGGATAATTAAATTTAAATTAGATCCATGCCCCTAGAAGAGGACCTATATTAAATATAATTTAGGAATCGATGCTTCGAAACCCAAAACAGCCGACCCGGAAGTGGGAAAACACTTTTTGCAAAGACCGATATCTGAAAACTATGAGACCCCAGGATCTGAACCTTGGGTTAGGGTTGAGGTTGACCTTGACCTAGGTCAGGGTTGAGGTCGACCCTAACCTAGGTTAGGGTCAAGGTTGACATAGACCCAAAATTTTGACCCTAACCTTGAAGCCCAGAATCACCAGTCTGTAGTTTAGAATGCAGAAATTAGGCTAAAAAGGAGTGGAAAGAGGGACAAAACATGGGGGAATCCATTTTAAGATTAGGAACCCATTTTAGGTGCTTAATATGATCTAAAACCACTTACTCAGAAGGATAAACAAGTCTAAAATGGAAGTGCTTCCATTTTCTGACTATATAGGATATAATAGTATAAAATAAGAATACAATAGATGTAAGATTCTCATATTGAGTGCAAGGTGTAATTAACATATGATATTATAGTAAAAGAAAGGTCCAATCTTTAGAGTACCTAGAAGTTTTTCTATTTTCAAGGGAACTCCTTCTTTATTTCTCACAAGCAACATGTAATCCTTCACCATTCCCGTATTATGAATACAAGTACATCCAGGAAATTCACCATCAAGTGATGCATCTCCTGTTGCATAAATTGGATCCATTACGAAATGCCCCTAAGAAAGAATACTTCAAGGGAAATAAACATATATATAATGACAAAGAAAATAAAATCTGTGTACGAGTAGATGATTCCATGGCATCTATGGCCATGCTACATGTTGCTAACATTGTAGGATGCAGTACATCTGAGCCTAAGCCTGCCATTGTATGAGGCGGAGATAGTAAATGATCATTGACACACGCTGAAGAATAATATATTTAGAGAAGAATAAAGCAGTGATTAGCATGGACAATATTGTTAGAGAGTAAAAAAAAATTCCAACATGCGATCTACCTAAAGCAGTTGTAGTACCCTCATCATGGTCGTGAGGATCAAAATTACGCAAAAAAACCTACAAAAGCAACACATCTGTTTATTTTTTAATGACATAAAAGACTAGTATAACATAAAAACTATTATTAAACTTTTGTTATAATTAAAAATTACATTAATACTTACTTTGTAATTTTAAGATAGGTGCATCAATTCAGTTGCCCTCTTTTGTGACTCAGGAGTCGAAGGGAATATAGATGCCAATTGAGCCACTCTTTTTCCAATTTTTTGGAGGCATTTTTTAATTACAAGGGCCGGGTCATCACAAATACTAAAATCAACATCTAGGTCCTTGTCAAAGGACTCCTCCTAAGGGACTCCGGGTTCCTTTCCCTTTCTCTGCTGACCACCTTTCTGTGACAACAATATTAGTAACACTATTATAATTAATCTGAAATAGTGATGAAAAGAATATGATAAAAAACACTATTTAACATTTTGCTTCTATCTAAGGTGTAGTACAATAACAAAGAGGTTTACTTGTTAGGAAGAATTACATGTAGGATCATCATTGTCCCCTCTACGTGGTTTCTCCATATTGTGGCCCTGTGTTATTATTTAAAGTTAACCAATAATTAGAAAGGACTAGATTAATAAATTTCATTAGAAGATGATGATGGAGATGAGGTGGATGGTGAGGAGACTCTCTAAATGTGGCTGGAAAAAAAAATCAATTATTTAATGGTACATATTATGTACCTACACCCCCATGATAGTGACATTGTTTGTATCTATGCGATTCAAATTGTAATCAATAAGCAGCTCTTCCCCTGCACTTATTGATTTTATCGCACATACAAATACATGATTTCCCTCGCGCGCCTCAAATATGAAATTGGGTTTCTTAATAGTTGATAGAGGTCACGTGCTATTTATAAAACCTACAATATTCCCTAATGCTTTTGGCCTTCCATCAATGTATATATCCACTCTTTTACTTTGGTCATTGTCTTTTTGTTGAATATAATTTGCTAAGAGTGCATACCTACACATACTTTTTTTATATTGAACAATTCACATCCAAATTTTGTAATTGTAACAAGGTCCAACACACTCCATCAATTTGACAACTTTTTTGTAACAAACCTTTATTCCATCCATGGAAAATAGGCCCAAACCATGTATTGATGATGGTGTAATGCGATATATCTTGCCTTTAACACTAAAATCAGTGTTTATTTGAGGAAGTTCCTTGGGGACCCATTGTTTCTGTAGATATTGGTACCTAGAGGGAACCTCGATGTCACCTTTTGTCTCATCATCATAATAACATGACCCCCCATGAGAAAGGAAAAATTTCATGTGTTTATTGAATTTTCTTCTAGTCTTTTGACCTCTAGTTGATCTTCCTAATTTAGACATACTACATGACTCACTTTATTCTTCCATTCCTATATTTCCTTCGCTTGAGGAATACACATCTGACAAATACCTATTTGCTACTACCTGCACTCCATCAAAAGAGAGAGATAACAAGTAATGCGAGATATTTTGCAAATTGTGCAATACATTAATCTCTATAGGGTGTATTGACTTATACCTGTCGATCCATGAGACTGTTGTGGGATGCTTGTGAAAGGGGTTCGGGTACCTACATATGTAATTCAATTATCTTATGTTAGCTAAAAAATTCATGATACATATACTCAAAAACACATAGTAAGTACATTAAAAACCATAAGCATCCCATATGAATTAAAAACATTAAAAGGTACATCATGAATTTTTTATATTAAGCACTGATTGCATAACTACACATTTCAATCAAGAAATAAATATTAAATAGATTAAGCAGTGATCACATAATTGTACATTTCATTCATGTCATTCATCTTCATCTTCATCCAACTCATCACCATGATCATCTTTGTTGTTGACATCATCACCACTAGCGTCATTGTCGTCGTCATCATCATCGACATCAACATCAGCATCATCATCATAATCATCATCATCATCATCATCATCATCATCATCATCAATAGCATCATCATCATTATCATCTTCTTCTTTTTCAAGAAAAGTTGCATCAGGAACATCATCGACTAACTATTGTTCATGATCATCATCTACATCATCTTCTAGTTGTTCTCAATCTTCTTCTTCCATTGCATTATACCTCATCGGCCTTCCTCTTGGATTGAAACCATCTGCTGCCAATTAAAGCTTGAGATTTTGAGGTTCTTCGATAAAGTACGGCCACTTTTCCTCTATGTCCTTAAATGCATAACCATCCATAGACATTAGAATAATGTCATCTCAACTCCTATTGCATGCTTGGTAATCCATAAATTGTGCCAAGCTACTACACCTAAAAAATCTTTGCAAACATGGTATAATGGGGATGTAACGAAGAACCTTGTGAGGCACCTTTTTTGTTATTTGATCTGTTTGATATCTACTCGTATGACATTCAGGAAATTCTGTTGCAAATTCATGTTCTTTATGATAAATAATATGATCATTGGGACAAGAATATATTGCTTGATACTCTATTCCAATATATTTTATAGTGGCACATAATTCTCGGTATGAGTGAGGGAGAATATTCGATGGTGGTAACAAAAAATCACCTATCAATCTATAGAAAAAATATAAGTTGTTAATATTAACAATATTTATGGTACATGTTTCACCCTTTAATTACTATAATGACATATATGACATACCTTAGCATACACGATATTTTTATGTTGGATAAACCATTCATAACCTTCAAGTTCAACAACAACAATACAACAGAGAGAAGAGTTGTTTGGGAGCCTTCGTAAAGGGTCATGGCTGCCTTCTCAAGTAGAGGTATATCATGGATGACATCAACATCATCCTGATCATCATCATCAGTTGTGACAGTACCAAATGTGTCATGGATCAATGTATTAGTACCATCATCTTCAAATGTGTTATCTGGCACATGATCGTCATCTTCCATGGGATCATAATCTTCAGCTTCAATATTCACACCTCCATGATCCTCCACTTCCAAAGCCATATTATCCATATTCGCACCTCCATGGTCCATATCATGTACTCCCCTGGGGAGGTTGACCTATATAAAAATAATGAACACAAATAAACCATGATATTGATCTCATCATCAAGTGTATTTCATATATATATATATATATATATATATAGTTAAATAAATATAATTAAAAACTTACCGATTGATGATAATCAAATCCCCCTTCAACGTGACCATTATCCCTACAATGTCTCTTAGCTATTTTGATTAGCAATCTTCTAGTGTTTAAGCCCTTAAAAATATGGCAGGGACAATAACATTTTCCATCACCTTTTCTTTTCAAGTTAGACCACAATCTATTGATTATATCCCCATTACCTTCTTCACTTGGATTGTCTGACATGATCCTTCTTCACTTAGATTATCTACTAGCACTTGAAACAGAAAGGGATGCAAGGGTTACGCCGATAGAAAAGTATGTGTAAGTTAACATACTATAAGGTAGCTTCTATATATATGATATTGTAATACAAGCTTAAAATGCATACAAAATTAGGAGAATGATGACAATCATCTAAGAAATTATATAGTATTGTATGTTGCTCAATGTATAATGTTGATGTTTAAGTATAGGTTGAAAATTTTTACTATAAAGAAAATAGTCCATTTTAAATGCACTAGATCGGTTGGTTTGTCATTATGTGTGATCATCAAGATTAATAATTATGTAGATGGGTCATGTGTTAGAAATAGGAAATTCCCTATTCTCCTAAGAACACCTGCATGCAAACCTGTCACATGGAAGAAGTAAAGACAGAAGACAGAAGAATCTATGGAGGCCAAAAGGCCAGAGGAGACATCATGTGCTCAAGAAAATAATATATTAATGATATGTTTCTAGATTACAATGAGATGTGAAAACTCTGTGATAAAATGAAAAGCAGAGAATCCTTATAAAAGGATACCAAAACCCTAAAGGGAAAACCCTAAATGAGATGCCTAAGTTTAACTTAAGTGTAGAGTATACTAGACTAATAATTAAATGAATTAATTATTAGCTATAATATGACTCCTCCA
The DNA here is from genome assembly GCA_018584345.1 of Thuja plicata. NCBI lineage: Eukaryota > Viridiplantae > Streptophyta > Pinopsida > Cupressales > Cupressaceae > Thuja > Thuja plicata. Next base: position 1,085,969 of record MU225672.1, read on the forward strand.
ACACCCCCCCTTAAGTGTAACTTAGGGAGAAGCTAAACAACTAAGGACTAAAGGATGCATGAAAACAAAATGCATGAAAGGAACTATGGGTCTCGGCAACTATGCCTAATCAGGTACCCAAGTACAAGAAATAAACTAGATGAAGGAAACTAAGCCTCCAATCTAAGGAAAGTCCTAAATAAAGGAACAAGAATGAGCAAGAAGCATCTCTGAAGCATGAAGTTGCAAACACTATCAGAAGTAACTGCTGGAACCCCCACTGAAGTGCATGACTAGGTAGGGAAGACAAAGTCTGAAGAGTTGATCAATCGAACCAAGGAAGCAATAGAACCAACAGGTGAACCCCCCCATAATGTTGAACATGAAGAGGTGACAGGAACACTGAAATGCAATGCCAGAAATATCTATAGAAAGAAGAATCAGGAACACCAACAGTGCAACAAAAGTACAAGCACAGGATAAAGGGCGGTATCATCGACACATAGCATGGGCTAATGTCATGGAAGGTACGCTCACTTGAAAAAGGTGGATGAGCACAAAATAGTATAACATCATAACCCCCCATGGCACTTTATAACTGAGTGCGAGTATAAAAAACACACAAGGTGCCCAAAATCCTAGATATGCAGAAGTAGGCACTTTACCTTAGTGCATTTACAGATAAAGAATGCTACAGAAGAGAAGCATACAAGCTCAGAAGACAGAAAGAAGAGTGAGCCAGAAGATCAAAAGAAGAGATCCCAGGACCTGTAGAACCCAAGTAATCTGCTAGAGTGTGAAAGATGCCAAACTCAGAGGAGAGAGAACCTAGAGAAGAATCTAGAAAAAATACCCCTACAACTGAATAGCTCACTGAACTAGCTTTTTGACAATATCTGGTTTGCCAAAAATAGAGTCCAGATAAGCAAGATAGGGCTCCCAGAAGGCAAAAGGTAGACATCAAACTTTGATAGAAAAAAATACTTTCAAAATAGTAGAGCCAAAAATCCTAATCACCATAATCAGAAAGATCTTGAAAAGAGCTTTTCAACGATATAACAAAGTCTAAAAAAGGCCTCCATATGCTCCAGATAGAGCGAAAACAGTGAGAAGGGCCCAAAAATGCTCAAAAATAGGCTTTAAGCCCCTGGGGCTAAAAAAATAAGCCCCCTGAGTGCATGGCATGTGTAGGGGGCTAGGCTAGAGCCCTTGGTCACCAACGTGACCACCGCTTATGCAAAAAAAGGGTCGGGGGCTAAACAGTCCCGCAGGTGGCGCAGAGCCAGCGCAGAGGCTGGGCGGTGGAAGCCAATGAAGCGGTGGGGTTGAGGGTGCTGGTGCAGAGGAGCGCAGAGTAGCGAGGGCTGGTGGTGGTGGAGTGTAGGGTGGCAGGGTCCGTGTGGTGGCAGCGGAGCTGGTGGCGGGGCAGGAGGTGCTGGTGTAGCCCGCAGGGCCAGCGGGAGGTGTTGCCGGCGAGGGCCGGGCCCTGGTGGTGTAGCAGCGGCCCAGCAGTGGCGCCTTTTAAATTGTATTGACTGTGCATAAAAACCTTTAAAAAATAGGATTTTTTTTTTCTCAGTTTCTGTGCCCATACGACACTGGAAACCAAATTTTTTTTGCCTCGGAGGCAAGGTGTCCAAAATGGACAAACTTTATATGGATTCTAGGGTTTTTGGGTGCTCTGAGCACAACATAAATGTTTGTTTGAGCCCAAAATGACCAGAAATAGAGGTCCCCCCTAAATCCACACAAAACTTCTAAAAAATCTAGGAAAATCCCCAGCTTCTGAAACACTTTGACAAAACATGAACAGCTAGCTGCAGGATCGCTCTGATACCATGTTAGAAATAGGAAATGCCTTATTCTCCCAAGAACACCTGCATGCAAACCTGTCACGTGGAAGAAGTAAAGACATAAGATAGAAGAAGCTATGGAGGCCAAAAGGCCAGAGGAGACATCATGTGCTCAAGAAAACAATATATTAATGATATGTTTCTAGATTACAATGAGATGTGAAAACTCTATGATAAAATGCAAAGCGGTGAATCCTTATAAAAGGATATCGAAACCCTAAAGGGAAAACCCTAAATGTGATGCCTAAATTTAACTTAAGCGTAGAGTATAATAGACTAATAATTAAATAAATTAATTATTAGCTATAATATGACTACTCTAACATCATGGACATCAATAATATAAATTTCTTGTCTTTGTTTTGCCTATTAGAAGAAAAAATTGTACATAAAATCTAATTAAAAAGGCATGGGGTCTAACCATACACAAATCATAAATAATGAAATATGAAAGATCCTGTTATGCCCTGCATCCCCATCCCTACATTTTGTGTGCAAAATGTTGGGTGCCCCTTTTTTTGTTTTTGCTTGCCTTGTCCTTCTTTCCCTATTTTTTTTCTTTCTCCGGGGCTTTCCTCCCCGGTGTGTCATTTTGCTGTTTGGTTTTCTCCTCTGGGACTCCGGTCCTGGAGGTTGTCTTTTGTTGGGAACCGGATTCCGGACTCTGGGATTTTTCATCGTGACGTTCTTAGGGATATCATCACGAGGAATCCCCGAGCTCGGAGTGCAGAGGTTTTTTTCCTGTCCGGAGATCGCCAGAAGGAGGAGGATTGCCTTTTACCGAGGGTATAAATAGATTTTGTCTGTCACTTTCACATTTACCATGATTAAAACCTTCGAGAACTTAGAGTGAATTAAAGAGCAATTTCAAAGTGATTAACAGAGCGTTTGCAGGAAGTTTGTGGTAATCATAGCTTAACAATTTTCAGTCATTCTCAGGCAAGTGCAAGTGCTCCGTGGTAGTGATTCTGACCTATTGACAACTCGAGATGTTGTAGAGCTCGCGTGGTAAACCCTCCCTTTCCTTTACCTTCTGCGTTCTTAGGTTGGTGTTTCCTCTTTTCCGCCTGTCTTTCTTCTGCTCTCTGGTTTCCTTCCGTTTTGCTTTGTTTCATTTTGTTTTCATTTGTTTTGCTTCCCTATTTTTTCTAGTCTTTTGTCTTCTGGTGTCACCGCCCGTCGGTGGGTCAGGTCTGCCAGAGGGTTGTCCACCCTCTGTGCAGGAGTTGTTTCTGTAAAATGGTGTATATAGTGTAGATAGTTGTATATTTCTATTTCTGCCTTGTCTGGTTTTCCTACGGGCGTCATCCCATGTTGTATATCCATGCATATATGTACATCATTGTAAATAGTCTATGTATATATCTCCTTATTTCTATGTGTATATCCTTCAGCTTCGTGTATATCCTTTTAGGTGACTTGATGCGCTGGTCGAGCCGCCTCTGTGTCTGGTTTTCCACCTTCGAGTTCACTTCTGTTGGTAATATTTCTTATTTTTTGGTTCTTTCGGTTCCTTGTCCTTTTTTTGGTTCTGGCTTAATCCATTTCAGTCCCTTCTTGTTCAGTCTGGCTTCAACTCTGCAAATTTTCAGGTTTTCATGCTTATTCCTTTGCCAAAATTGTCAAAACCTAGAAAAAACCCTAAAGCCTAGTATTAAACGATGCATGTTTAAACCTTTTGCCATGTCTTATGTTTTATCATTACCTTTTTCAAGTCACTAAAGGCATGTGCTTTAAGTCAGGTCGCTTGATCGCATAACCCAGATCGAATATGCCAAAATATCTCCCGACTTCACTTTTGCCTTGTGTCGCGTAGTCTTGATAAGAAATAGAATATTCCATCTATGTATCGAGACTTAGTGATTTCCTCTCAGTTGGGTTGTCGCTTGAACTCATGTTATAAAGCTTTAAAAGTAAATGGGACCCACCCTCATTCGGCTGATCGCGAGAAGAAATGGCCAGTCAAAGAAATGTCTCCTGACCTCGCGCTTACTTCATGTCGCATGGTCGCTGGATCAGCTTGGTCAAATAGTTAAGCCTCTTTCTTCAGTCGCGTGGTCTCGTGAAAATTGGCGGTTAAGAGATAACAGTCATGACTCAGCGACTAACAGTTTCATGCTAAGAGATTTCCCTCAGTCAGGATGTCGCCAGATCAAGGCGGTGAATCAGATTCTCAATGTGTATAAAGAGGACGAAAGAAAAGATGACATTTGTCACAGAGCTAGTGGTTTTCGCCTGATCACTTGATAAAGGAAATGGATCACGCGATAACAAGACTAGGATATGTTTTCCCTCAGTCGTGAAGTCTCCTGATATTTTAAGGGCATGAGGAAATGTATAGCGATTAAAAGATAGCCGTGCGATGGAAAGATGAAAAGATCTGATGGTGGTCGCGTAGTCTGGTGATAAAAGTGCCCTAGGTAAAAAGTGCTTCCGACTAAGCGATTAGGGTATGTCGTAAGGTCGCTATAAAAAGAAAAGGGCACGTGCTTCAAGTTAAAGGTAAAGACACAGGATCTCCCAACTAAGAGACCAAAGAGATCATGAAAATAAGAACAACGGCTTGTCGCGTAGTCCGGAGAAAATGGATGAGTTAAGGTTAACCCTGCGCGACTTAGATTTCCACTATGGTCGCCTGATCGCTAGAAAGACTTGGATTAGCTGAGGTAAAAGAGTTACATTGTCGCCTATTCTAAAGAGTAAACCATGGTTAAGAGAAAACGCTCGCGACAAAGAGACTAACGGTTGGTCGCGAGGTCGCAGGACTTCGAATTTGAAATTTTGGCAGCAGATTTGGCACTGGAGCGTTCCTCCGCCATGATTTCTCTGTGCTCATGTTCGAGGATTAATCAAAGAGGTTTCAATTGTAGAAGGCCGTGCACAGAGAGTCTGTTGATCCCAGAATTAGATTTGTTTCAATGTCGGTGAAGAAAGAAAGATTCAGAGGCATGGAAAAAGATGCAGAGTCCACTCAGAAGTTATTGCTCTCAGTTGCAGCTGGCAAAGGCATGGTCATGATAGAGGACTCATTAATGAGAAATTGAGCGGCAGTCGTCAGGGGTCACTTCTCATCCTGAGAGGTTATGGTCAGTTGGTGAGCATTCATGGAAAGGTATACTTGCAGAGTTGGGCTAATAAATCCAGGTTACATGTCCACAGGCAGGATCCAGTACAGGGATGGGCACAAAAGAGGCCTGATAATGTTGACTAAAGGAAAAGGCAGTGTCTGCAGATATAAAAGGATTGATAATGAAAAGGTCAGGTTTTCAAAGGGAAAATGTGACAGATTTGCAAGGATATTTTCAACAGAT
>MU225672.1:1097842-1114593 GCA_018584345.1 Thuja plicata
CATAAGAGATACATAGAAAATCAGTGTCCACATTATAACATACTGTGTAAACAGTTATCATAAAAGGTAAAACCTGCCTGAGTATATGTGGAGCTCAAAACGAAGAAGGACCTTATCCAGTCCTTAGCAATTAGGATTTTCTTGTCCCTGAATCAGTATTAGGAAGCATGGTGTTCAAGTAGTTATTTCAAGCACTATGATTCATACAAGAAAAATCCCTAACAGCTTCGAGGTAGAAAACCACCTGTTTGAAACTCGGCTCCCCACTGGTTTCAAACAGGAAATTTTCTCTCTCCTCCATGAAGGCTGTCAGAACCTCATTTACATCCCATGTGCGCAATCAATTCCAGCCAAGTGGCTTTCCCTTTTCGCGCGTTCGGACAGTTGGCTCCGCCGTCATCGCCATCGCATCCATTTGATGCCAACGCACGTAGCGTCCATGTGGGCCTGACAACTTTCCTTTTCATACATCTTTGCTAACGGTAATTTCTCTGGACTTCGGGTCTCTTGCCCCCATCCATCCTGTGTCTTTGCTAAGTGTGATAAAATTCCCTAGACCCGGATGTATGATGAAGATTCTAAGTTTACGATGTGTTTTTCTTTTTGGTTACCTTTACATGATACTAACTCTTCAGGAAGGCAAACACCATGGTGGTAAGATCTCCGGACCCCAGAGTAACTATTTTACTTTAATAAACATGTTCTGACGGTCGCTTTGTCTCGCAGGTTTCTAGAGTTATCTTCCAAACATGTCTGAAGCATCTGCATCATCTCCTCCCGGAAGTCCAGAATTACCGACCACAACAGAAACCAGGGCAGCAGCAAAGTCAAAGATGGAGAAAGCCCTAGAAAAACTTCCCCTCACCATGAAGTATGTACAGGATGATGGTATCGTGGGCTCAAAGATTGATTCCAAGGTAAAACTGATGACCGACGCCAATGTTGGGACCTGGGCAGAAATGCAGGCCATGGTAAAGATAATGCACATCTAGCGACAGGCTGGAGATCAGCTCACAATCAACGTCGGGGGTTTCAAAATCCTCCAGGTAGCTTTCTTCCTGTGCTTTGTCCAGTCTCCGGAGCTTGTCCTAACACTGGCTGCCAACAACAACTCTTCTGTTTGGGCCGTCATGCTCACAGCTGCAGAACCCACGGGATACCCCACTCCACTGGTGTCCCTCGACCCAGTCACATTTCAAGCAGGCCTGGGTATCTCACAATTTGATAGAGCCACGGTGGTTATAAGGACTGATGCCTTGAAATAATTTACACAACTGGAGGATGCGGCCCGGGTGTACATGAACACCCATTGGCTCAAGACCCCGAAGAGGGACCCAAAGAGAATGAAGATAGATATCCCCCGCTCTGAATTTAAGGAAAGCATCCAAATGGGGATAATAGCATTAGCCTGGGTATTTGGGCAACCTTCCACCCAGGAGTTTTCTAAGTGGATGTACTATTTCCTCCTCAGCATTTCTATAAAGGGAGAATTCTTTGAATGGGTGATATTAATCTCCAATCACGTCGACTCCCAGTTCCTCCAGGCGAACAGGAAGAAGAAGTTCTAGATGTCTTCTTATGTTTTTTGGGCCCTGGCCCAGCAGAGACCCCACTCCAACGGCCTACTTACAGATGGTGTTCTTGGGATTGGCCTGGGACAAAAAGCACCGTGGGACCATTTCTCACAGATTCAATGGGAGGCCAGTTGCCCCAATTTTTTTTGAGTAAACGATTCGTTCGTTTACTATCACCTGCTCACACACACCCAGGATGCTGGATACCGCCTATCTACTGAGGCGATGAAGTTAGTTAGTAGTTATGGACACTAATATATCCAATTCTAGCAGCATACATACATTAAGGTCGTTGGCTTCTCCGGGAATCCCTACTTGTTTCCCAAGCATTGTGGGGACAAGATCGTGCTGCTAGAATACTGCCGACAGATAATGGAGCTGCACGCTTTCTTGGCCCTCAAGAAGGTCCCCAACGTCTTGTTCCCAATCACTTGTGGGGACTACACCTGCAGTCTGGCCGCCACAAAGGAGGCAGAAAATGAGCTGAAAAGTTATAACTTGTAGGGATTCTATCTGGCACGGAAGAACTTTGATCGGCATGGCAAAATTACAACAGCGCTGCCCCGGGCTTCGGAGCCCCATCATATACACATGGAAGACTTCTAGGTAGACTGCTAGGATGATGTAGATGTCTGGAGCAGGCACTATGACAGAATGATGGCCGGAATGATGCAAGAATTGAAGCTCCAGAGGTTCCCTCTGGGCTTCTCTGACACCGCCCCCACCACAGATCCCCAGTACAAAGAAAAGGGGATCGATAAAATGGCATTGCCGGCAATGGATTGGGCCGCCCAGGAGGGGCCCACGATTGAGGACTTCACTCAAGATGTGGTCGAGCGAAGTCACACCTATTTTAAAAGGGTGTGCCCCGGGAGTATGCCTTAAGCTCCCCGACCGGCTCCAAAGCAAACACCACAGCCGGCACCTAGATTGACCCCGGGGGCCGGGACTTCTTCACAAGGTGCAGACAAAGGAAAGAAAATAGCTACAACCCACTCCGCGCAAGAAGTCCTGATATAAGAATAGATCAAGTAGTCTATAACAGCCTCCCAGCAAATGAGGGAGCAGTTAATAACGAGGCTGGCCACTCCCCCGCTCATGGCCAGACCAATTCATCCTCCATCCTCCCCGTCGCTGGCAGCCTTGATGGTCAAGGCAACGGGGGTGGATCCCATGGAGGTAGAAGCTATAGCCGATGCGGGGCCACCTTTGGTCACCAGGAGGAAGAGGAAGCACATCAAGCAGGTCAAGGCAGAACTGACGCCAAGGGCATCCCTCCCCTGAGAAGTAGAGATCCTTTCTTCCAGTTCCCTAGAATCAGAGAAAGAAGAAGAGCCTACAGAGGTCTCAACCAGTCCCCCACTGCAAGAGGAATTTGATGATGTGTTTGCAACCGATGAGTTCAGGAATTCACAAGGGGACGATACACAAGCAGGGACAGATGTGCCGGAGAAAGAACAAGAGGCTGTGGACCAAGAAGACTTGGAACAGGAACCTGCACAAGAATAAGGGCAGGAAACAGAAGAGAAATAGTCAGAGCCCAAGATTATCTCCGGGGTTCAAGAGATACAAGGTCTGGGAGTGGACCAACCAAAGCCAAGCGAACAAATGGCATCCGCTGGGGGAACCGGACCTTTGGGAATAACCATAAATCCAGCTGCCACGTTCCAAGAGCCACTCTCGGGAGAAACCTTCAGATAGGTTATCATAGTGGCCCAAACTCTAAATCTTGGCCCGATACCTCCCCTACTGCCAACAGAGGAAGAAGCCCTGGCAGAAGAAGAACAAGAAGAAGAAGAGCAGCAAAAAGAGGACATCCCCGAAGAAGCCCACCAAGGTCCAAACCCAGCGATAGAAATACAGGACCAGGCTAAGGAGATGGAGGTTGAAAAGAATGTTGCTGTAGAAGAAGTTGAGGCAGGGAGGATGGATGAGGTCCACGAAACTGAGGAGTAATAGCCACCGGATACTGGGAAAGAATCAGGAGAGAAAGTTCTGGCAGGAAGGCCACCTATCCCACCTCTGTGGCTGGTAGAAAGTAAAAAGAGAAAAGCTCAGTCTGCTCTGGTGATTCCTCTTTCCCTGGCCGAGATGATGGCCCAAGTACAGACCCCACCAAAAGTAAATAAACCCCAGAGAGTTCACACTCTTTGAACTAGGCCAGGCAGAGAAACCATTGCCATTATGGCAACACCTCCCCCAAACGCTGATTAAGCAATTGCAGACCTCGCAGACTATAATGTTGCAGAGGTGTCCCTGGGAAAAAGAGGAAAGTAAGGCGAGGTAGACTTGCTTAAGGAGGCAGCAAGGGCAGTAGAAGCCCGATACGAAAAGGAGGCCCAGAGGCTCAAGGCTGAGAAAGAAAAGAACGCACACCTTATGGGGTTGCTTACTGAGCTAGCCAGACCCATCAATGCCGCCCCTCCAGAGACCTCCACATCAGAGGAATTACCACAGAGTGACATAGACTCCCTACAAGTAATGAAAAAGAAGGCCCAAGCCGTAAATGAATGGGTCACACTCCAGATAGGAAACACCGGGCGTTTCCTGGCGTCCACTCTCCTGGACTTATACATGGCCCGACAAGTTATTCATCAAGTGGAAGTGCTTATTGAGCAGTGGGAGAGTGACACTGAAAATTACCAAGCATGGAAGGTGGAGCTCGAAGAGCTCCTCACCTTGGGAGAAGATATAATTTCTGAATCCAGAATTTTGGGTGAGGAATCATTTGATTTTGTAAGAACTCAGCACTCAAGACTTGACCTCACATTGGAGGTAACCAAGCAACTGGTAGATTCCTTGCAAGAAAAGGTAAATACCATAAAGTATTCTTCTAATTTATACAAGTCCTTTGTGATAAAGGCTTCCGGGGCTGATCCCCTTAGTACAGATACTTATACCCCCGAAGATTCAGTTTTGGGGAGTTTTGATGAAATAATGAAATCCCGATATTTATCTCCGGAGGGGATAGATGGGGTCCAGATGACGAAACTAACCAAGATGATACTTAAGGGTCATGACACTACCAGAATGGCAGATGAATTGAAAGGGAATGTTCCAGACCTGGGGGAACAAGTTGAAGTGGCCAGGCACAGAAGGGCTAGTCTGAAGAGTGTAGATGAGGATGGCATTTTTTGCCTCCTCCAGGCCTTTAGCAATAATAAGCAACCTTGAGCTTTCTCCGGGGGCCGGGGAGAACTCAAGTGTCTAGAATTCTTTATTTTTGAGTATTCTTTGTTCTTTTGGGATGTAAGTTCCCGGATCCAGAGTCCCAGATCCAACAATTTTGTATTCTTTAAAGTGACTCGTGTCCCGGTCCCCGAGACTGACCGGTCACTTTTAGAAGCGGTTAATATAGTTGTCAGAAGGTATTTGGCCACATCAAAGAGGCGTTGGCTTGGCAGTTGGTCTTCTGAAAGGGTAGTCTTCTCAAGCTTCCGCTCAGAAGTACATCTGACACATTGGAGACAGGGTGCCACATTTCCCATTTATGAGGCATGTAGCCTCGGTCCTCGAGGGACCTACTTCCTTCTTTCTCCTTTCTGGCTCTCTTCTCGAGACTGATTCTTCTGATGTATATTCTTGTCTTATTCTTCTAATATGACAGACCTATTTTGTCTCCAGGTCTTTTGTAGGGTGGCGCAGGTAGTACCGGCCCCCAGATTTTATATTTTATTGAAATGTGTAAAATAGGGTTAGGGTTAGAAAAGTTGTATAAATAGGAAAATCGGCCCATTTCCAAGGGTCGGCAAAATTGATGATTTTTTTGTCCATAGCAATAGCAGAAGTAATTTCTCATTTTAGTTGCAAAGCTCAATGCTCCATGGTTCTGTTCTCAATAGTTAGATGCTCCCCTAGAGCCGCCATTGTATCATGCACCAGTGCTTGCTGGACTGAATATTAATGAGGAAGGAAGAATTCTTGGCAATGATGTTGTTAGCATTCCTGCTTCTGAGTTAATGGTATTTCATGTTTTGATGTTCTTTATGTCTTTTACTCTGGTATGTTAAAGTAGATTAACGACCTCTTTATTCTCGCTATTGATAAAATGCTAGTTGATGGTTATGTGTTTCTTCGGTATTTAGTGTAGTTTACCAGAGTATTATTGATGTTCCAGACATTTCAACATGACTATAGTTAGATGAAATATTTCTAACCCTGTAGGATCTTTTTTCATTTTATTTTCTAAGTATAGAATGCTCGTAGAACCTTACTTTGATCGAATCTCTGGAGAAGATGAGTTGAAGAAACTAGCTATCCCCCTCGAAAACAATCACCCCTCCCAACCGAGCCCCGCACCATCATGACCCGACACCCAGGTGCTTAAAGGCCCAGAGGATTTATTTCCCCCGGACAACCTTTACAGGCGGAGTTGGCCGATTTCCTCAGAACCTGGTGACAACTTATGACTGTTGGCGGACCCGGTCAGCAGAACCCCGTCAATAGAAACTAGCGCTAGAAGGAGGGCATGAACTTGTCCCCCTCCCAAGATTCTAATTTTACACCTTCTGAGGGTTCCCCGAGTTGTAGTTTTAGGACACAAGCCTTCACTGGGATTGGATCTTTCTCCCCAGCAAAATTTGAAAGAGTCCTTAGGTCCACCCCGAATCCCAGAAAGTTTGTCAAACTCGAGCCCCTTGCTTGAAAGAAACAGACCTTGAAAGTCACACCAGCCACTGTTATCTGGGGATCTACCATACCTCTGAATACCCAAGATCCCCAGACAGTCCCAGGAACTAGTACCCAAACCACTACCCAACATATAGTTCCCCCAATGGCTGCATATTTCAGAAACACTGGGTCCCCAATGGGCACTTTTTCGGGTGCAACCAATGATTTACCCTCTCACCCGGAGAAGATCTGCCCATGATACAAGCACTTAGGCTCTCGAACCGTAGAAGAACACTTACAAGCATACAAAGATGCCATGAATCGACACCAGATCCAACATGAAGATGTTGTTACCCGTATGTTCCCCTTGTCTATAGGACAAAGCGAGTTGAACTGGTACCTTAACTTGCCTGCCAACTCCATCAATACTTGGCAGGATATGGAGGATGCCTTCCTGGCCACCTTTCACGTGCATGTGGACCTAGCCAGGTCCCACAGTCAGTTCATCTCCATCAGAAAAGAACCCAATGAACCTCTTGCAACATTCAACCATAGGTTCCAACGCACCCTGAAGCGGTGCACGGGCCCTTTTATCCCATCTCCAGACGTAACCAAACAGACTTATCTTAATGCAATGGACCCTTTTTTTGCCACCCTTCTTTGGAGAACAACCACCCCGGGCGACCGGGATACCTTGGAAAAAGTCTACAACCTAGCCCTAGATCTGTCCCGTGGTCTCAACAAATCCCCAGGCGGGATTGGACAGAACACACCTTTTAACATGATCCCCGACAGAACTGCATATGCCAGGGGATACAACCCCAATCTGGAAATAGGCGTCCCTTCGATGGAAATGAATCCCCCGCCGCCCATGATAGACCAACAGGCACGGTACGTTTACCCAGCCAAGACCCAGATGACACCGGGTCTAGAAGTCTTCCCTTGGAATCAGCCACAGCAGACACAACAACCTCAGGCACAATCGTCCAGAGTGCCCTTCTTCTAGTCGTTCGCAACTGGAGGATTTCCGCCCTCAACTCTGGCTAATACTTCCACCTTCCTAGGAAGCCAGCAACAACCACAGCCGTCACATTGTGATGCTAACACTCAGTTGACCGCCGAGGTTGAATCCCTCTGGCGAATGTTGTCCACCTTGACCATGGACATGGGCCAACTGAAGGCAGGGTCCTATGCGCAACAAAATTCAAATTCCCAGAGGGGAAAAATTTTCTTCGGCCAACAAAACAATAATGCCGGAGGAAGGAACTTCAACAACGGACCTAGGCCCAATCAGCAGCAATGGAATAACAACGCAAACACTGGAGGCTCACCTCCGAACCATAACACCAACCAAAATGGTGCTAGACCATCACATTTCATGCCAGTCGCAGACTTCTAGCCCATGACTAACTGGTGTAGATTACACAACACTGGTTCACACAATGAGGTGAATTGTGCCACTTTGGAGAAGGTCATCATGATCTCCTAGCTGGATAGGAAGCAGTCACATGATTCTACTCCTCCAGAGCCTCCTGTCCAAGAAACAACCCACAGTGCTTTCACCTGTGACACCATCTTCTTCGGGACTTCCGGGGAAGATGAAGAAGAATCTGAACTGCAGGGATTCTTTGACGAATCCATTCCGCCTTTCGAGGCCAACGCCTTTACTAACCCGCGGACTCCATACAACACTCGGAGTTAGGTTGGTAAAGGACCAGCTTGTGCGACCACACCTCCTACCAAAGATATTCCTCCTCCCCGAAATAACGCGACTGATCGACCCGTCCCTCCAAAAGGTCCTAGCTCTAACCAAGAAAAAGATCTCGCGGAGGAAAATCATCAGTTCCTGGGAGGAAGATTCGACATTACGAAGGCATTAGAGCAAACCACTACCTCCATGACTTTGATGGAGGTTTTGTTAAACTATCCCGAGCAGAAGAAGTCCCTTCTAAAACTCTTAGGGAACCTGAAATCCATCAGCCGCCCACCCAAGACCGTCTCATTCGAAGATGCTAATGCGGCTATTTTCCACAGAAATAATGGGGATCCTCCCTTCTTACTAGGCCTGAACATACACGGCAAGAATATACATAATTGCCTAGTGGACTCTGGGGCTTCAGGTAATATCATGCCTTTGTCTATTTGTCAGAAGCTCGGATTCCACCACACCCCATCTAATGGTGCAGTAATCCAGCTGGATAAGACAGCTGTAAAAATGGTGGGGGAATTGAAGAACGTCCGGATACATCTTATCCAGGACCCCAGGATAGCCAGCATCATTGACATCTAAGTGGTGGACATCCCAGAGACCTACGGGATGCTACTAAGTCAGAATTGGTCTAAGTCCTTGAATGGATACTTTTTGACCGACTTCACCCACTTGTGGCTTCAATGGGAAGGAGAATCTAATAAGATCTAGGTCGAAAGAGAACCCCGGATGAAATAGGCCCTTACCGAAGTTGGGAGGGTCAACGAAGTATTTTTCTATGAAACTTCTCTGGGTGTGTACAAACCTTTTGAAATTTTAACATTTGATTTCGTCCCCAGAGAAGATCCTACCGTACTATAGAGACCCCGAGACCTTGAAGAAAAGATGAGAGTTGAAGTCAGCTCTCAAGGTGCCACAACAACCCTAGCCACACTCCTGTCTGACACTTGGTGCAGAGTACACTACCAAAAAAATTTAGAGCTCGAGTGTGGACCATGTCTTTCAATTGCTAACCGGCACCTTGATACCCTCCGGAACAAACAGCATGCAACTGATTCCCTGGGACCCAGTGTCCCTATGGGATGCGCTCCTTTGGTGCCATCCCCCAAAGAATCCCAAACCCAAATACCTCCGCAGGGAAATTCTACTTTCACGTCGGTAGTCTGGGAGATCCCCCCCAAGTCCCCCAGCAATAATCCAAATAAGACTCCCCCTCCCCAGCCCCAGATTACAAACAATGACTTATGGACCCTCAAGTTCGATGGGTCCCGATCCAAACAAGGCTGTGGGGCTAGGGTAGAACTAATCAACCCGTGAGGGAAATCCTTCCTCGCGTCCTACAGGCTGCAGTTTAACTGTACTAATAATGTCACAGAGTACGAGGCTTTAATCCTTAGACTCTTATTTGCGTTAAGGAAAGGTATCACCCACCTTTGGGCTCTGGGTGATTTAGAATTGGTTGTTAAACAATTCCGGAGTCAATACACATGTCATGACAAGAGGCTGGCCGCATACCGCAACTGGGCTTGGAGCCTTATTGAAGATTTTGATGCCTTCGGCATTAACCTTATTCCCCGGCAATGAAACTATGTCCTGAATGCCCTTGCTATTTCTGCCAGCACACTTGAGCCGATGGCCAGCTCACGACTCCAGAGATTTTTAGTTGAAATGGTCCCCACCCCCTCCATCCTAGATAATGTCACCCACTTTTAGGTTTTTGAAGACGATCAACACATCCTAGCCTTCATGGTGAACGTTGGTGTCTTTGAAGACCAGATAGTGCAGGAACGAGACCACGATGATACTGAGTAGGGTGATGAAGATGATGGGATCATGGACCTGCCCACCAAAACCATCCCAAAGGGGATGGTTGCATTGGAACGAATCTTCGACTCAGACCCTCGGGCCCGTGAGAAGGTGTCATCCTCCTCTGAGGGAGGAAAGTTTGAAAAGGTTAACATTCACTAGGCCGGTGAAGAAAAGATCATTCACATTGGTACCTCCTGCTCCCCTGAGGAAAAGGAGAAGATTCTCACGGTTCTCTGAGAATACATTGATGTAATTACCTAGGGTTATGAAGACTTGAAAACGTATGATACATCCATCATGACCCATACTATTCCCCTGAAACCAGACGCTAAGCCCTTTGGGCAAAAGTGAAGACTAGTCAACCCCCTAATAGAGGCTCTGATCTGTCAAGAAGTAGAAAAACTACTGTCAGCTCGGATAATCTTCCCAATCTGGCACACTACATGGGTTGCCAACTTGGTTCCTGTCAGGAAAAAGAACGGTGAGATTCGCCTTTGCGTGGATTTCCAAAACTTGAACAAGGCATCTAAAAAAGATAATCACTCTCTCCCCTCATTGGATGAGGTGTTGCAGATAGTAAATGGATCCCAGATGATGTCCTTCTTGGATGGATATTCAGGGTACAACCAAGTCATGGTCAAGTATGAAGATAGAGAGAAAATAACGTTTACCACCAAGTGGAGAATGTTTGCGTATAGAAGAATTCCCTTCGGCCTGATCAATGCAGGGGATACATTTCAAAAGGCCATGGACATCGCGTTCGAGGGCCTTGTAAATTGGTGCATAATCATCTACATGGATGATTTGACTATCTTCTCCCGGGACAGGCGTGATCATCCCGCCCACCTCGCTTAGATCTGTGAGAGATGTCGCCAGTATGGAATATCCCTCAACCCTAAGAAGTGCATATTCGGGGTCACTGAGGGGAAGTTTCTCAGGCATATTATCTCTGAGAAGGGTATATCCATAGACCCTGATAGAGTCGAGGCATTGCTGAATCTGCAGATGCCTGGCAGCAAAAAAGAGATGCGATCCTTCTTCAAAAAAATCAACTTCGTACGACGATTCATTACAGGATTCATAGAAATAGTTAAACCACTCAATGAGATGATGAAGAAAGATACCAAGATTGAGTGGAGTCCTGAAGAAAAATGAGCATTCACTCGGATCAAACAGACAATCACAGAGGCACCTGTTCTGGCTAGTCCGGACTACTCCCTTCCATTTTACATTTACTCGTTTGCTTCACCGCATTCCGCTGCGGCAGTGTTGACCCAAAAAGTTGAAGGGGAGGAAGGACCAATAGCTTTCATGAGTTCCCCCTTCAAGAACGCCAAAGTTTGGTATTTGTCACTAGAAAAGAAGGCATTTTCTCTAGTTCGCGCCGTAAAAAAATTCTGGCATTACATTCTCCGGAGCAAAGTACATGCTATCATTCCGGACCAGGTCGTTAAATCTCTGCTGATGTAGAGTGAATTGGGCGAGAGATGGGGGAAATGGATGGCCATCCTCCAGGAATATGACTTAGAAATGCAGCCCATGAAGATAATTCGAGGCCAAGGACTAAGTCGGGCGATGGCAGAAGAGACTCCCCACATAGAATGCCAAACTTACACAGTGGAGTCCATCACCCAAGACCCGTGGTATACTAATTTGGTATACTTGTTGTTAAACAACAAATGCCCGGAGGAGTTACCTCCCCACGAACGCCACACTCTGCGGATGAAAAGTGCACACTTCATGATCAAAAACTCTGCGCTTTACCGCAGAAATTACGAGGGAGTGTACCTCCGGTGCATCGATAGAGACCAAGCTGTGAGAATAATCGATGAATTCCATAGACAGTTTGGAATCAGGCATGGTTCAGCTGACGCCACTGCCCACCAGATTCTTCGGGCTGGATATTATTGGCCCTGTATCTTCAAGAAAATTTACGCTCATGTCAGGAAATGCCATACTATCTAAATCGCAGCGCATCGTGAGATTAACCCAACGATGCCTCTGCAACCAGTCTACGAGGCTAGACCCTTCGCCCAATGGGTGTTTGACTTCATCAGGGAGATCAACCCCAACTCATCTACCAACCATCGATACATCCTTACTGCTATTGACTATTGCACTCGGTGGTCTGAAGCTATACCTTGTAGAAACAACACGGCGAATGTAGTTATCAAATTCTTGGAAGAAAAAATCGTCACAAGATTTGGGATGCCCTTCGCATTAGTATGTGACAATGGTCCAACATTTTCTTCAGCACAGTTACTCGAATGGACCTACAATCAGAAGATCACACTGAAGTTCTCCAGCACCTATTATCCCCAGGGAAACGGCATTGCTAAATCAACGAACAAGAATCTTCTCGAAGTGATCAAATATTTGTTAAAGCAGAACCCCTGGGATTGGCATCAAAAGTTGAAATTCTCCCTCTGGGTGGATCGCATTCGTATTAAGGCCGCCCTGGGAACATCACCATTCCACCTGGTTTATGGCCAGAACCCTGTATTCCCAGTCAACTTATAGATCCTAGTATTACAGTTTATGCAGGAATTTAACAATAGGGACAACATTGTGGAGGTTCAGCTCTTAAATCTGGTGCGGATGGAAGAACAGAGAGACACAGCCCTTGAACATTTTGCACGTCATCAAGCAGTGGTAAAAAGATGGTTTGACAGAAGAGCCCAATATAAGGCTTTTCAGATTTTGGATCTGGTCCTGTTGTGGGATAAGGCCCGGGAGAAGAAATGAAAGCATACCAAATTCCAACGGCTCTGGCTCAGACCATACTTGATCTCAGAAATCTGTGGGACTAATACTTACCGCCTCAACACCCTAACTAGGGAACCTGTCGCATTGCCCATTAATGGACAGTTTCTCAAACACTATTTCAAATAAGGTGAGTTTGTCCTAAGTTTTATTATATGTAAAGCCTTCCTCTTGTAAATATTTCCTCCGGATGCCTCGTTGCGAGGTATCCTTCCTTGTAAATAGCCTTGTCGGCTGTCTTTCGGGGCGGTCCTCTTTTGTCATCTTTGTTTTCATTTTTGGTTTTCTTTTGGTCCCGGTGTTTTGTTCCATCTTGCAGGAATTGGAATGCTTCGCATAATGTTGGCCTCCAGTACAATGTCTACGGCATGGTGAACTTTAGAATCTATCTTTAGCACGGTGGAATCGACCTGGTCTCTGGGGTCATTTTACAGGATATGGCACATTTTGAGGAATCTCCCTTGGGTGTTCTCTCCGGGAATCTGGCGATCAGTGAACAAAATAATAATATAAGGAACAAGTAATCAGACACACTGAGGGTAGATCGACTGTACTGATTGGTTGACCCACGTCCAAAAATCTAAAGAAATTCTCCCCGGGTCTGGAGCTTTATCCTCTCTTCAAATATCTAAATATAGGTGGATAGGTGAAAGAAGTACCGCCATTAAAATTATCTAAGCTTAAGCTTAATGGTGAAAGAAGTACCACCTTCCCCACCCAGAAACAAATAAAATAACAAGGGGAAAAGTGGGATAAAACTCCGGTCTCCGGGGGAAACGAGCAAATCGATGACTAGTTCGATGTAATTAGTGCCTCTTCTCTATTCCTCCCAAAGGTCATCAGCTTAATTTCCTTCCAAAGCACACACAACACCACTGATGAAGGACTACGGACTGACTCCTGTGTGGTTGGATTCTCTTAGACATGTTGCATTTTTTTTTTGCTTGTCAGACGCTACGGGAAGCAGCTTTGTTCCAGTTTTGCTAACCAGAGATTCTTTAGTTCTCAAATGCGGTAAGGCATTTTTCCTAGATAGTCACCATTTGTTATGTCCTACATCCCCGTTCCTACATTTTGTGTGCAAGATGTTGGGTCCCCCTTTTTTTATTTTTGCTTGCCTTGTCCTTCTTTCCCTTTTTATTTTCTTTCTCCGGGGCTTTCCTCCCCGATGTGTCATTTTGCTGTTTGGTTTTCTCCTCTGGGACTCCGGTCCCGGAAGTTGTCTTTTGTTGGGAACCAGATTTTGGACTCTGGGATTTTTTGTCGTGATGTTCTTAGGGATATCATCACGAGGAATCCCTAGGCCTGGAGTCCAAAGGTTTTTTTCCTGTCTGGAGATTGCCGGAAGGAGGAGGATTGCCTTTTTCCGAGGGTATAAATAGATTTTGTCTGTCACTTTCACATTTACCGCGATTAAAACCTTCGAGCACTTAGAGAGAATTAAAGAGCAATTTCAAAGCGATTAACAGATCGTTTGCAGGAAGTTTGTGGTAATCAGAGCTTAACGATTTCCACTCATTCTCAGACAAGTGCAAGTGCTCCGTGGTAGTGATTCTGACCTATTGACAACTTGAGCTGTTGTAGAGCTCGTGCGGTAAACCCTCCCTTTCCTCCACCTTCTGCGTTCTCAGGTTGGTGTTTCCACTTTTCCGCCTGTCTTTCTTCCGCTCTCTGGTTTCCTTCCATTTTTCTTTGTTTTGTTTTGTTTTCGTTTGTTTTGCTTCCCTATTTTGTCTGGTCTTTTGTCTTCTGGTGTCGCCGCCCGTTGGTGGGTCAGGTCTGCCAGAGGGTTGTCCACCCTTTGTGCAGGAGTTATTTCTATAAAATGGTGTATATAGTGTAGTAGTTGTATATTTCTATTTCTGCCTTGTCTGGTTTTCCTGCGGGCGTCGTCTCGTGTTGTATATCCATGCATATATGTACATCATTGTAAATAGTCTATGTATATATCTTCTCATTTCTATGTGTATATCCTTCAACTTCATGTATATCCTTCTAGGTGACTTGACACACT
Organism: Thuja plicata; assembly: GCA_018584345.1. Taxonomy (NCBI): domain Eukaryota; kingdom Viridiplantae; phylum Streptophyta; class Pinopsida; order Cupressales; family Cupressaceae; genus Thuja; species Thuja plicata. The sequence continues at coordinate 1,112,322 of MU225672.1, forward strand.
AGTTGAGCCGCCTCTGTGTCTGGTTTTTCGCCTTCGAGTTTGCTTCGAGGCAGAAAACCACCTGTTTGAAACTCGGCTCCCCGCCGATTTCAAACAGGCAGTTTTATCTCTCCTCCATGAAGGCTGTCAGAACCTCATTTATGTCCCATGCACGCAATCAATTCCAGCCAAGTGGATTTCCCTTTTTGCGCATTCAGACAGTTGGCTCTGCCATCATCGCCATCACATCCATTTAATGCCAACGCATGTGGCGTCTACGTGGGCCTGACAACTTACCTTTTCATACATCTTTGCTAATGGTCATTTCTCCAGGCTTCGGGTCTCTTGCCCCCATCCATCTTGTGTCTTTGTTAAGTGTGATAGAATTCACCAGACCTGGATGTATGATGAAGATTCTAAGTTTACGATGTGTTTTTCTTTTTGGTTACCTTTGCATGATACTAACTCTTCAGGAAGGCAAACACCACGGTGGTAAGATCTCTGGACCCTGGAGTAACTATTTTACTTTAATAAACATGTTCTAACGGTCGCTTTGTCTCATAGGTTTCCAGAGTTATCTTCCAAACATGTCTGAAGCATCCGCATCATCTCCTCCTCGAAGTCTCAAATTACCGACCACAACAGAAACTAGGGTAGCAGCAAAGTCAAAGATGGAGAAAGCCCTGGAAAAACTTCCCCTAACCATGAAGTATGTACAGGATGATGGTATCGTGGGCTCAAAGATTGAGTCCAAGGTAAAACTGATGACCGACGCCAATGTCGGGACCTGGGCAGAAATGCAGGCCCTGGTAAAGATAATGCACATCCAGCGACAGGCTGGAGATCAGCATGCAATCAATGTCGAGGGTTTCGAAATCGTCTGGGAAGCTTGCTTCCCGTGCTCCATGCAGTCTCTGAAGCTTGTCCTAACACTGGCTGCCAACTACAACTCTTCTGTCTAGGCCGTCATGCTCATAGCTGCAGAACCCACGGGATACCCCACTCCACTGGTGTCCCTCGACCCAGTCACATTTCAAGCAGGCCTGGGTATCCCGCAATTTGATAGAGTCACGGTGGTTACAAGGACTGATGCCTTGAAATAATTTACACAACTGGAGGATGCGACCCGGGTGTACATGAACACCCATTGGCTCAAGACCCCGAAGAGGGACCCAAACAGAATGAAGATAGATATCCCCCACTCTGAATTCAAGGAAAGCATCCAAATGGGGATAATAGCATTAGCACGGGTATTTGGGGAACCTTCCACCCAGGAGTTTTCCAAGTGGATGTACTATTTTCTCCTCGACATCTCCACAAAGGGATAATTCTTTGACTGGGCGACAATAATCTCCAATTACATCGACTCCCAGTTCCTCCAGGCGAACAGGAAGAAGAAGTTCTACATGTCTTCTTATGTTTTCTGGGCCCTGGCCCAGCAGAGACCCCACTCCAACGGCCTACTTACAGATGGCGTTCTTGGGATTGGCCCGGGACAAAAAGCACCGTGGGACCATTTCCCACAGATTCAATGGGAGGCCAACCTCCCCAGTTTTTATTGAGTAAATGATTCATTCATTTACTATGACCTGCTCACACCCACCTGGGACGCTGGATACCGCCTATCTACTGAGGTGATGAAGTTAGTTAGTAGTTATGGACACTACTATATCCAATTCTAGTAGCATACATACATTAGGGTCGCCGACTTCTCTGAGAATCCCTACTTGTTGCCCAAGCATTGTGGGGACAAGATCGTGCTGCTGGAATACTGCGATAGATAATAGAGCTGCATGCCTTCTTGGCCCTCAAGAAGGTCCCCAACGTCTCATTCCTAATCACTTGTGGGGACTACACCTACAGTCTGGCCATCGCGAAGGAGGCAGACAATGAGCTAAAAAGTTATAACTTGTAGGGATTCTATCTGGCGTGGAAGAACTTTGATCCGCATGGAAAAATTGCAACAGCGCTGCCCCGGGCTTCGGAGCCCCATCATATACACATGGAAGACTTCTTGGTAGACTACCAGGATGATGTAGATGTCTGGAGCAGGCACTATGAAAGAATGATGATCGGAATGATGCAGGAACTGAAGCTCCAGAGGTTCCCTCTGGGCTTCTCTGACACCGCACCCACCATAGATCCCCAGTACAAAGAAAAGGGGATCGATAAAATGGCACTGCTGGCAATGGATTGGGCCGCCCAAGAGGGGCCCATGATTGATAACTTCACTCGGGATGTGGTCGAGTGAAGTCATGCCTATTTCAAAAGGGTGTGCCCTTGGAGTATGTGT
>MU225672.1:1114643-1148860 GCA_018584345.1 Thuja plicata
CCCTGACCGACGCCAAAGCAAACACCATAGCCGGCACCTAGATTGACCCCGGGGGACAGGACTTCTTCACAAGGCGCAGACAAAGGAAAGAAAATAGCTACAACCCCCTCCATGCAAGAATTCCTGATACAAGAACAAAGAAAGCAGTCTGTAGCAGCCTCCCAGCAAATGAGGGATCAGTTAATAACGAGGCTGGCCACTCCCCCGCTCATGGCCAGACCAATTCATCCTCCATCCTCCTCGTCGCTGGTAGCCTTAATGGTCAAGGCAACGGGGGTGGATCCCATGGAGGCAGCAACTATAGCCGATGCGGGGCCACCTTTGGTCACCAGGAGGAAGAGGAAGCACATCAAGCAGGTCAAGGCAGAACCGATGCCAAGGGCATCCCTCCCCCGAGAAGTAGAGATCCTTTCTTCCAATTCCCCAAAACCGGAGAAAGAAGCAGAGCCTGCAGAGGTCCCAACTAGTCCCCCTCTGCAAGAGGAATTTGATGATGTGTTTGCAACCGATGAGTTTGGGAATTTGCAAGGGGACGATACACAAGCAGGGACAGATGTCCCAGAGAAAGAATAAGAGGCTGCAGACCAAGAAGACTTGGAACAGGAACCTACACAAGAACAAGGGCGGGAAATAGAAGAGAAAGAGCTGGAGCCAGAGATTATCTCCGGGGTTCAAGAGATACAAGGTTCGGGAGTGGACCAACCAAATCAAAGTGAACAAATGGCATCTGCTGGGGGAACTGGACCTCCGAGAATAACCGTAAACCCAGCCACCATGTTCCAAGGGCCACTCTTAGGAGCAACATTCGGGCAGGTTATCACAGCGGCCCAAACTCTAAATCTTGTCCCGATACATCCTCTACTGCCAACAGAGGAAGAAGCCCTGGAAGAAGAAGAACAAGAAGAAGAAGAGTAGCAAAAAGAGGACATCCCCGAAGAATCCCACCAAGGTCCAAACCCAGTGATAGAAATATAGGACCAGGCTGAGGAGATGGAGGTTGAAAAGAATGTTGTTGTAGAAGAAGGTGAGGTAGGGAGGACGGATGAGGTCCATGACACTGAGGAGCAACAGCCACTGGATACTGGGAAAGAATCAGGAGAATAAGTTCTGGCAGGAAGGCCACCTATCCCACCTTAGTGGCTGGTAGAAATAAAAAAGAGAAAAGCTCAGTTTGCTTCGGGGATTCCTCTCTCCCTGGCTGAGATGATGGCCCAAGTACAGGCCCCACCAAAAGAAAACAAAGCCCAGATAGTTCACACTCTTTGAACTGGGCCGGGTGGAGAAACCATTGCCATTGTGGAAACACCTCCCCTAAATGCCTGATGAAGCAATTGCAGACACCGTAGACTATAATGTTGCAGAGGTGTCCCTGAGAAAAAGAGGAAAGCAAGGTGAGGTAGACTTTCTTAAGGAGGCAGCAAGGGTAGTAGAAGCCCAATATGAAAAGGAGGCCTAGAGGCTCAAGGCTGAGAAAGAAAAGAACACACACCTTATGGGGTTGCTTACTGAGCTGGCCAGACCCATCAATGCCGCCCCTCCAGAGACCTCCACATCAGAGGAATTACTGCAGAGTGACATAGACTCCTTGCAAGTAATAAAAAAGAAGGCCCAAGCAGTAGAAAAATGGGTCGTACTCTAGATAGGAAACACCCAGCGTTTCCTGGTGTCCACTCTCCCAGACTTATACACGGCCTGACAAGTTATTCATCAAGCGGAAGCGCTTATTAAGCAGTGGGAGAGTGACGTCAAAAATTAAAAAGCATGGAAGGTGGAGCTCGAAGAGCTCCTCACCTTGGGAGAAGATATAATTTCTGAATCCAGAATTCTAGGTGAGGAATCATTTGATTTTGTAAGAACTCAGCACTCCAGACTTGACCTCACATTGGAGGTAACCAAGCAACTGGTAGAGTCCTTGCAAGAAAAGGTAAATACTATAAAGTATTCTTCTAATTTATACAAGTCCTTTGTGATAAAGGCTTCCGGGGCTGATCCCCTTAATACAGATACTTATACCCCCGAAGATTCAATTTTGGGGAGTTTTGATGAAATAATGAAATCCCGATATTTATCTCCGGAGGGGATAGATGGGGCCCAGATGGCGAAACTAACCAAGATGATACTTAAGGGTCATGACACTGCCAGAATGGTAGATGAATTCAAAGGGAATGTTCTGGACCTGGGGGAACAAGTTGAAGTGGTCAGGCACAGAAGGGCTAGCCTAAAGAGTGTAGATGAGGATGGCATTTTTCACCTCCTCCAGGCCTTTAGCGATAATAAGAAACCTTGAGCTTTCTCTAGGGGCCGAGAAGAACTCAAGTGTTGAGAATTATTTATTTTTGAGTATTATTTGTTCTTTTGGGACGTAAGTTCCTGAATCCCGGAGTCCCAGATCCAACAATTTTGTATTCTTTAAAGTGACCTATGTCTCGGTCCCCAAGACCAACCGGTCACTTTCAGAAGCGGTTAATAAAGCTGTCAGAAGGTAGTTGGCCACATCAAAGAGGCATTGGCTTGGCAGTTGGTCTTCTGACAGGGTGGTCTTCTCAAGGTGCCGCTCAGAAGTACATCTGACACATTGGAGACAGGGCGCCACATTTCCCATTTATGAGGCATGTAGCCTCGGTCCTCGAGGGACCTACTTCCTTCTTTCTCCTTTCTGGCTCTCTTCTCGAGACTGATTCTTCCGATGTATATTCTTGTCTTATTCTTCTAACATGACAGACCTATTCTGTCTCCAGGTCTTTTGTAGGGTGGCGCAGGTAGTACCAGCCCCTGAATTTTATATTTTATTGAAATGTGTAAAATAGGGTTAGGGTTAGAAGAGTTGTATAAATAGGCAAATCGGCCCATTTCCAAGGGTCAGAAAAATTGATGATTTTGTTATCCATAGCAATAGCATAAGTAATTTCTCATTTTAGTTGCAGAGCTCAATGCTCCATGGTTCTTTTCTCAATAGTTAGATGCTCCCCTGGAGCCTCCATTGTATCATGCACCAGTGCTTGCTGGACTGAATATTAATGAGGAAGGAAGAATTCTTGGCAATGATGTTGTTAGCATTCCTGCTTCTGAGTTAATGGTATTTCATGTTTTGATGTTCGTTATGTCTTTTACTCTGGTATGTTAAAGTAGATTAACGACCTCTTTATTCCCTCTACTGATAAAATGCTAGCTGATGGTTATGTGTTTCTTCGGTATTTAGTGTAGTTTACCAGATTATTATTGATGTTCCGAACATTTCAACATGACTATAGTTAGATGAAATATTTCTAACCCTGCAGGATCTTTTTTCATTTTATTTGCTAAGTATAGAATGCTCGGAAAACCTTACTTTGATCGAATCTCCGGAGAAGATGAGTTGAAGAAACCAACTATCCCCCTCGAAAATAGTCACCCCTCCCAACCGATCCCCGCACCGTTGTGACCCGACACCCAGGTGCTTGAAGGCCCAGAGGATTTATTTCCCTTGGACAACCTTTACAGGCGGAGTTGGCCAATTTCCCTGGAACCCGGTGACAACTTATGACTGTTGGCAGACCCGGTCAGCAGAACCCCGTCAACAGAGCCATAATACATATTGGTGATATAAAGAGAATGCTCATGATATTCACTACTATGTCCAAATTTATATCTCTCAACTCATCACCATCATCACCTCCATTCTTATTTGAATACAACTTAGAGATATACGCTATAGGAAAAATGAAAATAAATAGTTACAGTTCTTGTCTTCAAACTAATAAAATATCAAATTATAAAAAACACGTGAAAGAAAGTGAAAAAAAAAATGGTAATTGGACCTAGATTTAAGTGGTATTTGAGGTAACCATATCTTTTGACATATCCTATTTTCTCTCTCTTCACTTCTAACCAAAATTTCAATCAACAAATTAATGTGTCTCTTGGTTATGCACGTGATTTATTGAATGCATCTCTTTTTTATGCTTGTAAATTGTTGTGGATGTTATATTCAATAGATATATGATACAAAATGGTTCGCTAAAACTCAGAAAATGCAAACAATTCAAGAATATGTCATTTATGGTTCCGTGACCAAGGATTTTACATGGTGACTTTGGGTGCATCTAAATTTAATGATGTAATATAAAGTGCTAGATTCATAACTAGGGCAAGGGAAAACTAAAATCAAATACAAAAAAGTTACAATCCATAGCCTTACCTCAAATTAGAATTTTTTTAATCCATGCAGAATACAATAGAGCCCTAGAATTTATCACAGCATCACATTTTCACAAACATAACTTTGCAAACTACTAAATTTTTGAATGCACTAACAATTATTGATTTGAATTCTAATATCTTGCACATAGATTGGTTTAAAGTTTAACTTCTTTACTGCAATGACTACCGTGTTTTAGCGTACCCTGCACATACATTGGATTACTGAAGCATAAGGAAAAATTGTGGCATAATCAATTTTGAATGAGATGAAACAAAACCAATCTTCTTACGTGTTTTCTTCAATCTAATCACAATAAAATAGATAGGTTCACAATTTTTTAATAGAAGTGATTGTTGCATTTCAACATGGCAGCCTAACAGAGAAAAATATCTATAATACTATATGATCCGGGGAAGACAATAAAATGCAAGAGTAAGCACATGACACACACAACAAAAGGATCATTCATTGATTGCATGATAACCCAGTTTTGAAGGGTCACTGGTTGAGGGGACAGTCAAGGTCTAGATGATTGGGCCATTGGAGTACCCTATTTCTTTTGTATTAATCGCTATTCAAATTGGATGCATGGATTTATTGTGAATTATCAGCTACTATGTATCCTGCAACTACATCCATAAATCTGCATATACTTCTCTAGGGTATAAATCTAGGGTATAAATCTGCATAAATCAAAATCATTCTTTGTCCTATTTCCTTTTAACAAAGTATCAACTATGAATGATACAATACATTTGATGCACTAAGCTATCAATACAAATGGAGCCTAGATAGAAGCTCATGGGCTGTTCATTTGATAACCACAGTCAACATTTCAAAAAAATTGATATCCTTGAGTACAAGCACCAATAACATCAAATAATGGATTTAAGGTATGGACTAGGGCACGACGCTAGTAGAATGTGGTCATTTCAGTGAGCATCTCAGCAATATACACTGACATCATTAAATGTGCCAGTAATATCAAAAAATGTGAATTCAAACATTTCAAAATAGTGAATCGATATCCTTGAGCACAAGCACCAATAACATCAAATAATAGAGATAAAGCATGGCCTAGGGAATGATACCACTAGAATTCGTTCATTTTAGAGACTATTCATGATCAAACAAAATACAATACAATGAACATGAAGAAATCACATACCTTCTCAATGAAGATGAAGCTTTCACCCGTGCTTTTTCTCCCACTCCTCTTCGCTGCAATCAAAATAAAATGCAATGCAATGAAGATGAAGCTTTCACCCATGCATTTTCTCCCACTCCTTTTCGCTGTAATCAACATAAAAATGATTTGGGCGTTTCACTTTTTGTTTTCATCTAGACCCTGAAACTGTCAGAATCCTGATGGTCTACTTAAAACCCATCGGAATACCAACAACATTGGGGCCTATTACAAAAAAAAACACCAAATTCATTAAAATAAATTATCCGTCAGAATTTTCTGTCAAAATTTGGCCCCAAATGTAGTAGTGGGTGATTTCGAAGTGGCTAACCATGTTTTAAGCTTACTAAATCAGTTAAAAAATTTGATCTAACGGCTGAGCATAATTGAAGGAAAACCTAATCAAGGAGATTAAGAGGCAAAAATAGAGTCTATTTAAAGGATGAATTCAAATATCAAAGGGCTAGCAAGTTGAAGTGTTGAATTTATACCGAGTGATGTAGTGAAGAACAAAGAGGTGAAAATCTAAGCCTAGAGAAGAGATAAATAAACTATTGATGCCAGTAGTCAGAGAGAGCGCATAAGGGACTTGATCAAGAAAAAGGTAGTTGCAGTTTTACAGATCATTTTATACATTGTTTCTTATTTGCATTTGTAATAGATAAATCTCATAATCGAGTGGACTTAACAGTATTATTGTAAAATCCTGGAGAAAGTGACATTCTAAAAGAGTGTTCAAAGCCCTTTAATCAGGCCACTCCTAATAGGGTGAAGATCTTAACGGATCTGAGGTAAATACCATAATAGGGTCACATATAATAATGTGCTTTGTAATCTTTAAGAGGATTGAATTCTAACCAAGCATACTTCAGAAGAGTATTTTCATTTGTGGGTGAAAATTCACATAGGTTTTCCCCAAATTAGGTTTCCTTGTTAAATCTGGTGTTAAATGTGTTGAATGATTCATGTGCATGTTATTTACTATTTATCCAAGTTACTGTTTGAGTTATTGAATTTATTTCATGATTCAGTTACTGTTGTTGTTTATCCTACTGAGCTAAATTAGAGATGAGTTTTTAAGGATTAAAGTATCACAGTTTTATGATTCACCCCACCTCTAAGTAATCCAAAAAAAAATACCAGTGAGGATATAATGGAGGTGTCAAATACATGTACAATACACCAAATAAGAGATAATAATGTGGCCCTAAGATATGTAGTTTCTTATTTTAAGGTCAAAGCCTTACAATGACATAAATCTCTACCAATGAATGCCATAGCCACATGTGATGATCTTGGTGATCTATTTTATAACCAATTTTGTGAAAAGGGTGATCATTCATCCCTACTCCAAAAATTAATTACATTCAACAGAGCCCCAAAGAAGAGACTGTAGATTTCAACACCATATTTCATAAGACCTAGCATAATATTATGTTGGAAAATGATCACTTTTGTATGTTATGAATAAATTTTTGGTTTTCATTTATGGCAACACATCTGGCATATTGATTGATTGAATAGAAGTTAAGTTTTGGTGATTCAGTTCTGAAATCTAAGTACAGAAGCAAAAATATAGAGGTATTTTGGGTATCAAAGATCAAGATTGATGAGTTAGAATGTGCGAGCTTAAAGGAAGATACTATGGGGTATGTAAGACCTAAATCTAAGATCAATTTTATTTTGGTGACGAGTACAAAGAGTTAGAGATATTTGAAGACAAACGACAACAACTGAACAATGATATAGGGTAGTTGGATAACAACGATGATTCGGGGAGTATGACATGGAATCCTAGCAAGATAAGTTAGATTATGACTATGGATAATCTATATTTTGTTTATGTAAGATCGTTGACTTTGTATTTTCTCTTTGCATTATTAATTCTATTTTTCATTGAGAGCCTACTGTGTAATATTGGTTAAGAGAGCCGACTTGGCAATAAGATATATATATATATATATATATATATATATATATATATGAGGAATTTTTGTAAAGAGAAGATATATGGAAGAGATATGGGAGATCAATGAGAGAATATATGCATATGTGTTGAATGGTAGAGCAGAGGATGACAGATATCATTGGCGAAATATGACTGGAACCATCTAAGCATTGAAGATGCTTTTTTTTGTTCATTATTGAAGAACACCTTGTAATAGAAGTTTTATTGTAAGAGTTGTAAGCTCAGTTGGCCCCTAATAGAGTGTTGTATACCTTTAACAGGGTTTTATTCCTCTAATAAGGAATTGTAGTATTTAATATTCAGCTCCTAACAGGGCTACGTTTCCTAACAGGGACATTATACTTTAGTGCATGTTTGTGGGTACCATCCCCACTGGGGTTTTCCCTTGGCCAGGGTTTCCTTGACAACAAATAATGGTGTTATGAGTCCTGTGTTATTTGTTTATGCTTTTTTGATTTTAGCAATTTTATGGGTTATGTGGAATTGGTTAAAAGTTTATTTTGGGTTATGTGGAATTGGTTAAAAGTTTATTTTAAGTGTTGTAATACTTATTCACCCCCCTCTTAGTATTAATTAATCCTAACAATTGGTATTAGATCTTTTGGCCCTTGGAGAGAAAGCATAACAGCTTAAGGGAGATCATAATGGATTTAGATAATTTGCAAGAGAACTTTGAAGCTGTACTTGAAGACCTTGATAAAGAAAAAGCAGAAAATGGTGACTTAAGATTTAAATTAAGGAGAGCTGATGGATTCATCAAGAAACTAAAGGACCGGCTTGAACTTTCTAGAAATCAGAGACAAGATCTTATGGTTCAGATAAAAGAAGATTCATATAATGATAGTTCAGATCAAGAAAATTGAACAAGAGAATGACACCTTGAAGCTTGAGAATGAAGAAATGGCTAAAGAGATTCAACAAGAAAAGAATGTTAAGATCAAGATTGAAGGTGCTTTGAAAAATGAAAATGTTCTGATGGAACAAATGAAGATTGAGGATGACCATTATAAGAACAAGCATCTAGAATTGGATAAATATAATCAGATCATAAAGGGTGAACTTGTTGAGACAAAGAAACACATTGAGAAACTTCACATGAGTAGTGACTTGATTGATGAACAAAGAGACAGACAAAAACCTAAAGTAGATATGATTGGTATTGGCTTCAATGAAGTTTAATGTTCCAAGTATCAAGAGGAGAAACCAGATGTGAAGATTGATGTATAAAAACCTACTCTTGAACAACCTAAAGAATAGATCAGACCTTTCATAGGTAGGTGTTTTGGTTGTAAAAATTTTGGACACATGAAAAAGATTGCAGAGGTAATGCCCATTTTAAAAAAATTTCTAGTTATTGTTTTAACTGTAATGCATATGGGCACAAGAAGATAGAATGCAGGAAACCTGATCAAACTAGATATAGACAAGACAACAATAGAGGAGAATCAACAGCTAAGATCACATGCTACAAATGCAAAAACATTGGACATATTGCAAGGAATTGTAAATTACAAGTTAATTAGGACAGAAGACCTCCTATATGTTATAAATGCAACAATCTAGGTCATATAGCAAAGTTTTGCAGGTATAATGGAGTAAATAATAGAAGAATACCACCTCCTTTGAATACAAAAGAAGAATGAAAATGATACTAGTAAAATTATTGAAAAACTCAAGAATTATTTTGATAATTATTTCAAGAAAGTAGAAGATAACAGTAGTGGTAAGATATGGAAAATCAAAGAGACAAGTGAGATATTGGTTTAGGGAGAGACAATAGATGCTACTGGATCTTTTCTTGATGCTAGCAAAGTAGAATCGGCCTAATTGGTTTAGAATGGCCTTAGGGGGAGCATTGGATGAGAACTACAGAATATATCCAGCCCCTGATTATGTGGATTAAGATCTAGCAAGATTAGGTATGATATTAGCCAACATCATGTAACATATATCTAAGAGTGCAACATTGGACGATGCATATATTATGATCACGATATTTATGACTGACTAGACGGTATTGGGTAATGTGAGTTTTTAACACTTAATGATTATAAAGCACCTAATGGTTATCTATTTCCTTACCATTTGACGAGCAGTGACCTAAGGAGATTAGAGAGAAGAGATATTCAGACTATCCAACAACTACCTTGTGTGATCGATCAAAGTGAATGCTCAAAATTCTACATGTAAAAGGTATTTACATCATTTACGTCTACATAATATATGGATGCACCTTTGATATATGATACTGTGAATAGACCTAGGTATAAATTCAAGAAACATCCTTTTAATTCATGTGAAGATGACCCTAAAGGAGCATTTTTCCAGACACCACACGACTTCTTGCATGTAGAAGACATTAGGGAATATATTCATTTCAAATATGACATACTGGGTGTTGATCAAATTTCTACTGAGATGGAGTACATGACAGATAATGGAAAAATGAGAGATGAGTTCAAACATGTAGATGAGTTAAACATTATGAAAATTATTGACTTATACGAATTCAACAAAGAGGATTGGTTTAAAATATTATTGAGCAGAGTTCATGATTGGTTTATCTAGATAGGTGAACAACCTGTAAATATTTATAGTCAACTAATACATGAGATCACTAGATTGGATAATACTGGAGTCATCCCTATGGCAGAGAAACATATAAAGAAGCAAGTCAAAACCCTAACACACTCAAAATGGGATAGGTGAGCTATGATTGTGAATGACATTTATCTACAGGATGTGAGATTAATTTCTATGATACCGGGTTACAAGTTTTACTATAGTAATAGACCTAATTCAATATCTACAGGAGTAATTATGATGGCTTACAAAATGGTGAAATAAAATACTAAGTATAACCTATGCAAAGTATTAGCACAATAGTGTTTGGAGCATGTCAAGTTGATAAAGAAAGACAAGTCCACAACCTTAAAATTTGGTTCACTACTAGTCCACATGTACATTCAGATTGAGCACATATTTCTAGGTACACACTCTAGTGGTTGGAGAAAAGGGATACCTACTAGTATTCAAATTTACGAGAGCTACCGAAGACAGAAGAGCACATGGGTTGATGGAAAACTATTTTGAATGACTAAGATTCTTTAGAGACAGATGAAAGAGAGATACATGATTCCTAAAGAATTAGTTTAAAAATATAAAGACACAATATGTTTTATGGTTGAGACATACTATGTGTGCTTTGAAGAAATTATACCGAGGAAGAAATGGTGTTATCCTATGGGATATGAGGTGAGTTCAGAAGTCCTAACTATGCATATCTTACATGTTCTAGCATCTGAAGTAGATACATCTGAGGAGACATGGGGTACTTATGAATAAAAATCAACTAAAAGAAGAGAGGAACAGGGCAGAGGCTTGAGGAAAAGGAAAGTAGACAACATTATGCATGAATGTGGTGTTAAGGAAGGACTAACTGAGGAAGAATTGAAGGAAGTAAAGAAGAAGTTAGTAGAATGTTCTTATAGATTGGCAAGTACTGCTACTACAACCCTTCCACATCCTGAAGTTGTGATAGTAGACACTCCACCTTCTACTAGTATTGATGTTACCACCCCTTCATCACCACTGAAGACATCACAAGAAGAGATTGTTAAGATTATACCTAGGAGAATCACTAGATCCAACAAACCAGATTCACCACCTAAAGTACAAAGGACTGAGACAGAAGAAAAGAAAGCTAAAAGTGATAGACATGTATGGAAACCAGACTTGAAAATGATTGAGAAGAGACCTATTGAGAAAGGGAAGCTAGTTTCTATAAACAAGTGTATAGTCAAAAAATTGAAGCAATTCCATTGTAGACTAGTTTAGCCTTCGGAGTAAGTGTTTTGGGGTCATGTCAAGCACCTTGAATGGGTCCCTGACTTGGATCTAGATTTTTCCCCTGTTCTGTCCCATTTCCACTTTTTCCTTCCTATTTCTAACACCCCAGACTAAAACAATGGGACTTTGACCTCAAGGTAAAGGTCAACCTTTTTGGGTCAAGGTTTACCTTGACCTTGACCTAGGTCACAATCAACCTTTTTCAAGCCCAGGGTTCAAATTCTATAATTTTAGGGTTTTTGGATGTCGGGGTTTGGAAAAAGTCAATTCCCACTTCCGAGTCAACTGTTTTGGTCTTCAGAACAACAAATATTAAATTATATTTAATATAGATCCTCTCCTAGGGGTATAGGTCTAAATGGAATTTAATTATCCTATGTAGGCCTCTCTATAAGATTGTGCCCTAGTTTCATATAAAAGGAAGCTTTCTCCTCTCATTTTCTCTAACAATCTAAGACTTGATAACCACAAGCAACCATAACCATCATCAAGCATAATTGCAAAAACTCAAGACTTGAAGAGTGAGATCCAAAGGTGAAGAAGAAATATTTGAAGCAATCAAAGTAGCCATTGAAGCATTCATCCATTCTCAAGCACTTCTCAAGTACTCATTTCATCAAGGAGATCCATTGGTGTCCATTAAAGGATTCAAGCTCCATGGAGCCCTCTTGTTGAAGATTTCTCCATCCACATTCCTCTAAGACTCTTCTTATTCAAAGATCCATTCAAGATTGGTGTTGAAGATCTACAAGGAATTGATATGAGAGACCCTACATTCTACATTCTACATCCTTTTTGGTGCATACATACTTGTGGATTCACGGATTTGAATCCACCACAAGGGCTTCTACAAAAAAGGTGAATTTATTCATTTACTTTGTTTTTACTTATGCAATTTCAATTATACTTTGAGGTTAATTTCAAAACTAGGGTTTGACCAAGGTAAACCCCNCCCCCCCCCCAAAAAAAAAAAAAAAACAATCCATTTTTATTGTAGGTAAAGGTTCAGAACAACAGATCAGAGTGTAGATTCAAATACCCTTTTCGGCAAAATTTTGGGATGCAAAAATAGATTTCTTGTCGAACACTTTTTAGGTCAATTCTACCCTAGGTCAGAATAGGAAATTCTAGGTCAATGGTGACATTGACTTGAGGGTCAAAATAGGAACTGTGTCAAAATGGAAAAATATTTCTGGGTTTTGTTTCTCTCTGCATTTTTATTCCATATGTGGTCTTAGATTTTCAATAAACTGGGTGCAGACCCCCAAAAATAGAATTCTTCAGATCTGCAACATTTCAAGGTTAGTACTTTTCTCCTATCCATTTCAATTAAAGTTCTTAATCTATCAAAACCTATAACACATTCAAATCTATAAACGGGTATTTAAGATCTTCCTCTTTGCTCTTATTTCCAAATGATTGATTCATTTATGCATTGATCCTTCCTTTGGGGTTAATCAATTTGGATCCTTCATTTGTGTATCTAAGGATAAAAGGAGAGCATCTTATTTACCCCCTACATTTCAAATACATTCTATTTCATATACAAACATTCTTTAAATTTAAGATAACATAATCTCATATTTAAATATAATATTTTAGATCTTACATTTTGGTGAACCCGCGATAGACAAATCTTTCTTTTTGGTGTTAGATTTACATCTTTTATGTTAGATCTTTCATGCATATTAGTTTATCTTTCTTTTATGTTCTTGCATTTACATTTCAAAAATTAAAAATTAAAATCTTGTGTTTCCTAAATTAGTTCATTTGCATTGCATTAGTGTATGAGCTTTACCACTTCTATTCCTAGTTATAGTATCCCGGTTAGAAGAAGTTGTAGACTTATGGGTTCCTTTGATCTTGAGTCTTCCTCTCCTTTCCTTAGGATCCCAAATGACAATTTGATCACTCATGATTCTAATCCTTCTATGGGGCATAACTCTTCTCACTCATCTCATGATGAGGATGATGCTTTAAGAGTTCCTCCTAAACAAGTGCAAAAACTTTCAACCAAACTTGATAAAATGGGAAATTGGCTTATTCAAGAAAACCATAATCAAGATTCCATCCAATCTATAGAGGCTCTTAATAAATTCCTTTATGATAGTGATCAAGGTATTAATATCTTGCATGGTATCACTCATATTGTTCATTTGAATGTTAAACCTTTAGCACAAGAGGCTGAAGATCTAGGATTCACTCCTCCTATCACTAGTAAGGGACCTTATTTTATTCCTTTACCTAGAATTCCTACTTATACTCCTCCTTTTATGACTACATCTAACCCAATTTCATCTATTCCTGTGAGTGTTCCACTGGTATCTCTACCTACCTCACAACCTTCATATCATAGTGTGCCTTTTACTTATTCCAATCCCCTTCCAACTGTGGTTCCAAGTGTTCCACCAGTTGTTTCTTCCATTCCTGCTACATCCTACACTTTTCCTAGTGTTCCCAATATTTCTATGCCACCTATGTCTTCTAATGATTCCACAATTATTAGTTTGGCTCAAACTGTATCATCTTTACAACAAAAACTTGCATCCTTAACTCAATCAAAGTTTAGCATTCCTACATGTGACATGGGTAGTCCTTTATCCTTAGACATTATTCATGCTACTGTCCCTCAGCAAGATGATATGCCTCATCTTGAGAATTACAATGGTAAAGGTGATCCTATTACTCATGTTAAAACATTTCAAATCTTTTGTAGTGATTATGCTCATGACCATAGGATTTTAGCTAAACTGTTTGCTAGAAATTTTTGTGATAAGGCTTTGTAATGGTATTGTTCTTTACCTCCTTATTCTATTTATTATTTTCCTAAACTTTCTAATACATTTATCCAACAATTTCAAAATAACATTGGTCCACAAGTTTCCTTAACTGATTTAATGCATTATAAACAAAACATTAAGGAAAAATTGACTGATTTTCTTGGTAGATTTAAGCATTTGTATGCTCATATTTCTTATCATGTTCCTGATATTGATATTCTACATATGTTTATTTCAAATTTACAAAAGGATATTAGAGATAGGATTCTTCTTACTGAATTTACCTCTTTTCAACAACTTTGTGCAGTACTTCATCATTATCAATTACAAGTGAGTTAATTTGAGAGAAACACTCCAATGGCTCCTATTCCAGTTGATAAGAGTGACACTGATCCTAATCCTAATAAGTTTTAGAAACCTAACAACTATATCAAGACTAATAAATAGATGAATGAAGTTGCCGATCAAGTTGTTGTTGCATCCCACAATGCCACTTCTGCATCCACTGCTTTCCGTATGAATCGTACATTTACTCCTCTCTATGAATATTTACATTCTATTATGAGTAGGTTGTTAAGTGTTAATATGATTACCTTTCTTCCAATTCTAACTCTCCTTCCTACTACAATAGCTTCAAAATCCTTTGATTCTAAAGCTTTTTGCCAATACCATCACCAAAATGGCCATGATATTGAAAAAAGTTATTCTCTAAAGCATAAGGTTCAATACTTAATCGATTCTAATGATTTATCTATTGATAATTTTGATGGTAATAGGAACAAATCTGTCTCTCCTCCTAATCAAAACCTTCAAATCTATATGAATCCTTTACCTACACATGATACTAATACCATCACTCAACCATCTTGTGTGGATATTGTTTACGATTCAAAGATGGATGATCATAATCACATTGTTAATCATGTGGAGAGCATTGATTCACCTCCACCTACTGTTCAAGATCCTTTGCCTCCACTTCAACTTCAAATTCCACCTAAACCTCATAAACAAACTAAGGATAAGCGACCTCGGGAACTTTCAATTACCTTTGATGATTCTGAGACTATTAAGGCTCCCGATGGTCCCCTTTATATTTATGCTAGGATTTCTAAGATACCTACGCATGGTTCTCTTATTGATCCCACATCTTTAATAAATGTTATTACTGAGGAAATTTTTTTTATTAAAAACCTACAACATGACTATTATGATAAATCAGATGCATGGATCCAAACTTGTAATGGTTTTCTCTATCCTGCACTTGGTTCTATTAACTTTCCTATTCAACTTTGTGGCATAGTTGTAGATACTACCTTCATTGTCGTACCTACTTCTGATCAATTTCAAGTCAAATTTGGTTTGCCTTGGATAACTGCTATGCATGCTATTGCTTTTCCTATTCATAAATGTCTTAAGTTCATTCATATTGGAGAAGTAAAAATGATTAATCATAGTTTGTATCAACCTGCTAGGCCTAGAGATTGTGCTACTCTTGATTTATTTTGGCCTTCATTACCTAATTCATGTCCTCCTTGCCTTGAAAACCTTTTTGTTCATATCAAGCCTATAAACATTGAAATATTATTGAGTTAAGCATGCCTCAGATAGATCTTAACCATGGTCTTTTTTCCACTCCTTCTATACCTTCTTTATCCATTACTACTAGCTCTATTACTCAACTTCTCAATGTCGCTTCTTAGCCTACTGCAAAATCCTACCAATCCTCCTACAAATCCTGTGAAGGAACCAGTTGTTATTCCTCCTAGTTCTCCACATATGTCAAACAAAGAAAAATATAACAAATTTTCTAATGAACGTAATAAGAAGCATAAAGCTAATGCTAGGGCCCGTGCTTCTATTCTTCAAAATTCTTTACCTTCTTTTGACCAACCTATGCCTGATGTGTTGGAAGAAGTTGATATTCATAATGATGTTAAGATGAATGAGTATGATGATCCTATTCACATCTTAGATCCTATTTTAATTAATCTATATGAGGAGGATACTCTTGATGATCCTATTGATCCTAGTTATGAATATGAGACCATTGATCTTGATACTAGTTTACCTCATATGCTTTCAACTCAATTGATAATTACACCTAGTATCGAGCAACGCGATTCTCAAGAGGATCCTTGTTTGGAACTGGCTATTATTCCTACTGTATTTGATATAGTCCCTCTTGCGAGTTTTACACCTTCCCTAAATGATATAAACTGAGATGAGGAGAGTAGGTGATGCGCTTGATTGTCTTTCCCTTCATGGTAGCCCCTTTGGTGTTTGCATGTTGTACTGTGCTTCTCCCGTAATGTGTTTGCTAAATGTTTGTTAGACTCTTTTATATGACCCTTGCTACTTTGTTGGTGCAAGGTGATAAAGGAATCAAACCTATTGTATAATTCCTCTATATGTATCTTTACTCTTCTATATGTAGTTTTTATTTAATGTTGTACTTGTGCTATTGTTCATAAATGTTTACCTTGTGTAGCCACTTGCATCTATGACATGGTAGCAGTGATTCTTTTTGGTCTCCATGTTGTGGTTTGAAAAGACTCTTCTTTGTAACTCTTGAGTCTTCTTTCCTCCATTGTGATTGTAGTTCTACTTTCTTTGGGGAATTATGTCAATTCATTTGCAATAACATCATATCTGTATATACATGTTATCTTATGATTATACTGACCCCACAGTAGGTATATCCCTTCTGTGCTCTTTGTATGTTTATGTGGTATTTGCCTTGATTTGTCTTCATTTGGGGGCATCTCCTGGTGGAAACATAATCAATAGAGTTGTTTATGTTTTAATCAAAGCCATTTCTCCAATTAAAGTGTTATAAATTACTTTAACATGGGGGCATACGCTCTACTCACTTTTTGCACACACACACGTTCAAAATATTTTCAAAACTTAAAACTTTTTCCCTTTATGGATTAAAGAATAATCCTTAAAGCATGGATATTTTACTTTACAGGATCTCTTGATCCCTCTAGTTTCAATTTACAATATTTTGATCCCTTAAGGTTGGAAGGTGTCCTTAAGAACGGATCTCCCTGATGGGTTGACTAGTGAGTAGCCACATTCACTAGGTGGTTCAACTCCATCTTTCCAGTTGCACTATTTCCTTGTGTGGTTCACAATGGGACATAAGTTCTCTTTGGGTGAGGTAATCACACCCTCTCTCTCTTTCTCCTTAACTGGTAATGTCTCTCTTATCATGATCTTAGGGTTGATAAAGACTTAAGTCCTTGGGGGCTTCAAGATTATTTTGTCCCTTTTGATTTCAATAAGATTGTATGTTCTTCATGATCTCCTTTACCAAGAGTTTGCATCGATTCCATACTCTTGCTAAAGTGGGGGCTAAATGTATAGTCAGAAAATGAAAGAACTTTCATTTTAGTCTGGTTTAGCCTTTTGAATAAGTGGTTTGGGGTCATGTCAAGTGCCTTGAATGGGTCCCTGACTTGGATCTAGCTTTTTCCCCCTATTCTACCCCATTTCCACTTTTTCCAGCCTATTTCTGACACCCCAAACTAAAAAATTGGGACTTTGACGTCAGGTTCAAGGTCAACCTTTTTTGGTCAAGGTCAACCTCAACCTTTACCTAGGTCACAATTGACCTTTTTCATCCCCAGGGTTCAAATTCTAGAATTTTAGGGTTTCCAGATGTCGGGCTTTGGAAAAAGTTAATTCCCGCTTTTGGGTCGGCTATTTCGGTCTTCAGAACAACAAATCTTAAATTATATTTAATATAGGTCCTCTCCTAGGGGTATAGGTCTAAATGTAATTTAATTCTCCTATGTAGGCCTCTCTAAAATATTGTGCCCTACTTTCATATAAAAGGAAGCTTTCTCCTCTCATTTTCTCTAAAAATCTAAGACTTGATAGCCACAAGCAACCATAACCATCATCAAGAATAATTGCAAGAAATCAAGACTTGAAGAGTGAGATCCAAAGGTGAAGAAGAAATATTTGAAGCAAGCCAAGTAGCCATTGAAACATTCATCCATTCTCAATCACTTCTCAAGCACTCATTTCATCAAGAAGATCCATTTCTGACCATTGAAGGATTCAAGCTCCATGGAGCCCTCTTGTTGAAGATTTCTCCATTCACATTCCTCCAAGCCTCTTCCTATTAAAAGATCCATTCAATATTGGTGTTGAAGATCTACAAGTAATTGATTTCAGACATCCTACATTCTACATCCTTTTTGGTGCATACATGCTTGTGGATTCATGGATTTGAATCCACCACAAGGGCTTCTATAAACAAGGTGAATTTGTTCATTTACTTTGTTTTTACTTATGCAATTTCAATTATACATTGAGGTTAATTCCAAAACTGGGGTTCGACCAAGACAAACCCCTCCCCCCAACAAACAATCCATTTTTCCTATAGGTACAGGTTTGGAACAATAGATCAGAGTGTAGATTCAGATACCCTTTTCGGAAAACTTTTGGGATCCAAAAATAGATTTCCTATCAGAGACTTTTTAGATCAATTATACCCTAGGTCAGAATCAAAAATTCTGGGTCAATGGTTACATTGAATTGAGGGTCAAAATTGGAACTTTTTTAGAATGGAAAAATATTTCTGCATTTTGTTCGTCTCTGCATTTCTATTCCAGATCCGGTCTTAGATTTTCCAAAAACTGAGTGTAGACCCCCAAAAATAGCATTCTTCAAATCCGTAACATTTCAAGGTTAGTACTTTTATCCTATCAATTTCAATTAAAGTTCTTAATCTATCTAAACCTATAACACATTAACATCTATAAATGGGTATTTAAGATCTTCATCTTTTCTCTTATTTCCAAATGATTGATTCATTTATGCATTGATCCTTCCTTTGGGGTTAATCAATTTGGATCCTTCATTTGTGTATCTAAGGATAAAAGGAGAGCATCTTATTTACCTCCTACATTTCAAATACATTCTATTTCATATACAAACATTCTTTAAATGTAAGATAACATAATCTCATATTTAAATATAATATTTTAGATCTTACAACAAGTACTATGACAGGTATGAGGAAACTGATAAACTTATGATTGAAGATATTGTAGTAAATCACCTACATGTTTAAAAGAAAAATATGTTAGAGATAGAGGGTAGTGTACCTAAAGAGCTGTATGGAAGACTGGAAATAAGAAAATAGTTATCACATATTGAAGATGAGACTATCAGGAATCAAGCAATTAATAACATGTTACTTGTAATTTCTATGCAAGAGAGAGATAGAATATTTGGTGAACTAAAATCTTTATTGAGGAACAAGGCAAGGTTAGTAAAGATCATGGAAAGAAAGTATGATGATTTTACTGAAGAGAATCAGAGAGCATTAGACTAGATACTAATGAATGCTATGCCTAAGAAGACTCCACCTCCTAAACCTACAATGCCTACACCTTTAGGAATGGGAGAGAGTTCCAAGATAGCTGAGGCAAGTGTTGAGAAGAGTGAAGATGATATGCAACCATATTTCTATGTATCTGGTGTGCCTGTGACTCTTGACACTTCACATGATGACAAGGATCTATTTGAAGGAAACATTGATAGTGCATAGGCTGAGGATGAAGAATAGAAAGAAATGGAGCTGAAAGAAGAAGAAGAAAAAGTTGAATTCAAAACTAAAATTGACACATCTTCTATTTTATTGTTGGCAAGTAAAGACAAACCTATTGATGTTGATGTTGATCGCATGGATGAGGATGAGTTGGTGAGTCTAGCTTTCACCACACTCACTAAAGAAAAGGGGAGATCTGAGAAGAAAAGTGACAAGACAACTAAGGTGATGTCTAGAGAAATCGATACTATTAACAAATTGCTTCCAATATGTGTTGTTTTCCAAAGTAGAGATGATGTAGAAAACTTGAAGTTAGAACTTGAAAACTTTGATGATCACTATGAGACCCTAGTGAAGATCGCAAAAGAAAAAGAAGAGAAGAGACAATTGGAGAAGAAATTGATGGAATTTTTCTAGTCTATTTCATGGGACTTGGGAATTCTAAAACTTGTTACAAGAAAAGATAAGATTTGTGTTGCACATGGCAGGATACTATTTAGTTATTACATGAACCCAATCAGACATGTTCAAAACATTGAAGATATTATTTCTAAAGACAAGGAAAACTTGAACAGTATGATGGATAGTTGTGAGACCTCCTCACAGTTGGTAATGGAAATGGACAGAGAGGTAACAAGGATTTTAGATAAGATGAATGTGTTGGATATAGAGAAAGGGAGAGTCATGTCAAGATTTGGCCTATTGAAAATTTTAATCACTCGTAAACTATCAATTATTGAAGTACATTTATCAGATATGGAGAAGACAAAAAAATCACTGGCAAACTCTATGCCTATAGATTTTAAAGTAGTAGAGACATCATCATATGCATTGAATGGAGTAATTCATGTTATTCAACTATTGGTTGAATCATGGAGCACAAAAGTGAAGATCTTGGAAGATTATTTTCAAGATATTCTGAAAAAGGCGAGAAAGCACTAGTTGTATTACTTTTTATGCACCTTTTTCATTGTTTTCAAAGGGGGAGAAGAGAAAAAAATGAATAAGGGAGAATATAGAAGCATAATAGAAGAGAAAGAGAGGAGAGACAATTTTTTTGTTGGAACACTTAGTCATTTTTTGTTAAGTGTTTCTATCAATGCCAAAGGGCGAGATTGTTGGCAAGTGATCACTTTTGTATTTTATGGATCAATTTTTGGTTTTCATTTATGGAAACACATCTGGCATATTGATCAATTCAATAGAAGTTAAGTTTTGGTGATTCAGTTCTAAAATTGACTAAGTACAGAAGCATAAATATAGAGATATTTTGGGTATCAAAGATCGAGATTGATGAGTTAGGACGTGAAAGCTTAGAGGAAGATAATATGGGGTATGTATGACCTACATCTAAGATTGATTTGATTTTTGTAATGGGTAAAGAGAGTTAGAGATATTTGAAGACATGCAACAACATCAAAACAATGATACATGGCAGTTGGATAACAATGATGATTTGGGGAGTATGACGTAGGGTCCTGGCAAGCTAAGTTGGATTATAAATGTGAATAATCTATATTTTTTTGTGCAAGAGCACCAATTTTGTATTTTCTCTTTTAATTATTAATTCTATTTTTCATTGAGAGCTGACTGTGTAATATTGGTTAAGAGAGCTGACTTGGCAATAAGAAAGATATATATATGAGGAATTTTTGTATAGCAAAGATATATAGAAGAGATATGGGAGATTGGTGAGAGAATATGTGTATGTTTGAATGGAAGAGAAGAAGATGACAGAGATCATTGGTGAACTATGACTAGAAGCATCTAAGCATTGAAGATTCTTGTTTTTTTTCATTATTGAAGAACACTTTGTAACATAAGTTTTTTTGTAAGAGTTGTAAGCCGAGTTGGCCCCTAACGTGGTGTTGTATAAATTTAATAGGGTTGTATTCCTCTAACAAGTAATTGTAATATATAATATTTAGCTCCTAACAAGGCTATGTCTCCTAATAGGGAAATTATACTTTAGTGCATGCTTGTGAGTACCATCCCCACCGGGGTTTTCCCTTGGCCAGGGTTTCCTTGATAACAACTAATGGTGTTATGAGTTCCGTGTTATTTTTTTTATGCTCTTTTAATTTCAAAAAGTTTATGGTTTATGTGGAATTGGTTTAAAGTTTATTTTAAGTGTTGTAATACTGATTCACTCCCTCTCAGTATTGCTTAATCCTAACAGATTCTCCCTAATGCCTACCCCCCAACTCCCATGGTTTTTGTGTTTTATTTAAAATAATTCAATTCTAGTCTAGTCTTGTCCA
This sequence comes from Thuja plicata, assembly GCA_018584345.1. Lineage (NCBI taxonomy): Eukaryota > Viridiplantae > Streptophyta > Pinopsida > Cupressales > Cupressaceae > Thuja > Thuja plicata. The sequence goes on from MU225672.1 coordinate 1,136,435, forward strand.
TTCAAACCTTGGGAGGAAATACTCTACTAACCACTTATGAATTAGCTATAAGACCTTAAAATAATTTTATTGATGTTGGGAAGCTTCTTCTTAGACCGCCTTACTAGTATTTCCTAATATTTCAAAGCAATCCTAAGAGATGACCCAAAATGAGGCCTCAAAAAGCTCTTCCATAACTCCCCAATCCATGTATATGTATTCAAATTATTAGGCATTTCAATCAATTTGTCTTTCTCCATTGGTAAAGATGAACAATATGAAGAATGTGCTAAGGACATTCTCAAATTAAATTATTAACATCAAAATACAATATGTTATTCCTTACTGTCCCAACTATCAAAATTATCAAAATGATTAGGATGGGAGGCCACCATATCAGTCCAACGACTATCAAGGAAAAAAAAACAATGTTCAAGGGAAAATTTCTAAGCATTTAGTCCATATTCCATCCCCAATATAGGAAATTCCCCATAATCCAAACCAAGAGTTAGTGGCCATAGAAAATAACATTGCTAAATATTTTAATGCATGGTTATTTCCATGTAATGATGCTTACATGCCTTGGAACTGTTTGAGAGAAAACCAGCAATAAAAGGTGGCAAACCAAAGGAGTCAAGGAATACCACCAGATGTTGGAGTCTATAATTATTCTTCTCCAGCAATAGAAAATACCTTTCTAACAACCCAAATTTAGGTAATGTCCTTAGAGTAGGAATAAAAAATGTCTATTGATCATGCTTTGTTCTCTTGGATGGCTGATGACGATGACGATGACGATGACGATGATGTTTCTTTTACCAATCAAGCATCAACCTCCAAAATGTCAGAAGTGTAATCAAGTTATAATATACATTCAAAAAGAAGGCTTACTATAGAACTAATTCCCCCATTATAACTAACTAAGGCACCCCAAGTACAATTCCCAAGGGATGAAGTAAGTAAACCCCCCACTGTGGAGTCTCTAGTACAACATTTTCAAAGGCTGATTTTTGTTTTTAAACTTATATAAACTAAAATATTTGAAAGCTCCACTTGATGTAGCTATGAATATGGTTTAACAATTGAAGAAGTCTCCAACAAACATGTCTTTTTTGGATGAATGTGAATTAATATCCTTATTACAAATTCATTTTGCATCTCTATTATTTGGTTATCTATATATCTTATTTTCTATTAATGACTGTGTATTCCTATTTCAAATAAGCAATTAATACATTATCAAATTTCATTAATATTTAATTAGCTTCTTATTCTATATTAAAGTATACAAGTCACTAATAACCTTGATATAAGTTATATATATTATCAAATGCCAAGGTATACATAAGGATCATTATAAGGATACATTACACCTTTACACCTTTCAGAGAGTTGATTAACATAACATCCCTCTTGAGATTAATGGTTTATGTTAGTGATATCTAAAAGAAAACAATATGGCACTTTTTGAGCATGGTTCATTTGATTGACATCACTACATAGAATATTGTGGTTCCCACAGACATTATTAATATTGTTAGAATCTTTTCTTAAAATGATTATGCTTGAAAATAGTTTAAATGTCAAAAGGAATTATCATTAAATGCAAGAGTTGACATCACTATGATTATATATTTTTTATGGAATTATTATCCATAGGGACTTCTTTATAAATTGGTTGACATACATTATTAACTTAGTTTAGTTTCGAAGGAATTACACTATACGTGAGCACAACTTTCACTTGGCATTATTATGCTTTTGACATTCATTTTTCCCTAATGCATCGAATGAAAAAAACTAGAATTTTTTTTTTTTGAAAAACCTTTCCTTCGAAGAGCTAGTGCATGCGGGGATTCTGGATAGTTGCAGCATGAACAAGAACATGACAATGAACATGGGGAAACAAAGGTAATGATGGTTTTTTGTTAAGATTTCAAGGTTCATGGTTATTTGAAAAACTATTTTGGAAAAGGTATTGTTGCTATATGCTTAACAAAGTTTTTTAGTTTTTGGAAATTACAACAGTTCTTTCTTTTCAGTACTATGTTAAATAAAAGATTTTTTCATTTCTACAAGAGATGTAGGGGAGAGGACCCAATAACCAATATACCCCCCAATAGCCTTTATAGCAACCCAATAACCATGATAGGGTTTTTTCATAGAGACCCCCAATAACCAACTTCAAAATGGTCATTTACTACACACAAAAACCCAATAAGTGTTAGTAACGCGCCCAAGAGTTGTGCACCATGAAACTATTAACTAAACACTACCGGTGCACGGTTATTGATACAATTTTGTTCCTATTACACATCAACTTGCACCAAAAAGGTTACATCATTATTAACATTAAAATATGTTTTCTTACATTTACAAAACAATGGATTTCTCTAAAAATATCAATATATCATAATAAAATGCAAATCATGTTCTATTTATGTACATACATGCACGACTATTGGTGCATAACATCTTCAATCAACTACATACATGCACGGCTATTGGTGCATACTAGTTTGAATCAATTACATACATTCACACCTATTGGTGCACAAACACTTTAAATACATTCTACATTGTTTTTTTATGGCTCTCATCTACACATTCACCCAAATAGGTATGACATCTTCAAGCAATTAATTGAGCAACAATTTGTACCTACATAGACAACTAATGGTGTAAGGCTCACCGATAGAGCACAAAAAAAGAATGAAAACCAATTTTAAAGATGCAAATTATAATTCTAATTTCTACTCCAATTAAAAAATGTAAATTATTATTCAAATTTGTGCTTCTCAATCCACCAAATGAAATACAAAATTAAAAAAAGCAAATCATAATCCAAATTTCTACAAGCGAATAAAAATGCAAATTATTATTCAAATTATGCACTTCTTCAATCCGCCGAATTAAATAACAAATTTATAAATGCAAATTATAATTTAAATTTGTACAAGAATATAATAATGAAAATTATTATTCAAATTATGCACTTCTTCAATCCACCAAATGAAATAAAAAATTATAAATGCAACTTATCATTCAAATTTTTACTTGAACTTAAAAAATGCAGTGAATGACAAATAGAAAAATGCAACTTGTCAATCAAATTTCTACTTGAATTAAAAAAATAAAAATTAATATTCAAATATGTACTTCTTCAATCCACTGTATGAATGCAAATTCTTGTGCTTTTATGCATGAAATGACCGATGTATTCCCACCACTATTTGAATTTCAAATACACCAACCACAAATTAAATGACCAATTTCGTATAAGAGTGAGGAAGTGCACGTAATTAAGCATTCCATGTTTGAGTGCTGTATTATTCTCTGCACTCAGAGCTGTTATACTCTCTGTTCTTTCCAATTTAAGGTTGGTACGAAATATTTCTTATTTTTATAAATTATTCTCTGCTCTCTTCTTTTAACTGTTTTATTGTCTGTGAACAAACTTGAATGTTGCTCTCTTTTTTTATCTGTTTAAATCTTCTACACATGCTTTGCAATGTCTTTTAAAAGGCTTGACAACATTATTCATTATAGGCTTATGAATGTTCATTATAAGCTTATGAATTAACATTCATAACTATGTAATGAACTATGGTGGCATCCATAAGTCTATAATGAAAAGACAAATGCGAAGCCTTCCAAAAGACAATGCAAAGGAACATTGTCAAGCTTTTTAAAAGACACCATAGTTCATTCATGGATTAAGAATGCTACATTATCATGTGAAATAATTGAAAATTTTCATTTTAATCATGAGAAGATGTTGTATTTATTTTTAATACAATGTATATTAAAAATTACATTGTCAATTGCGAGCCAGGGGTGTGCATGGCAATACAGGAACACACATGGATGACAAAGGAACTATTTATGAATTGGTTGGAACACTTTGCAAGAAACATTCCTGGTGGAGTTTCCCCCTCAAACAGGGCACTTCTTATATTTTATGGTCACAATAGTCATGTGGCGTTTAATACTATTGAGAAAGGAAGATGTCTAGGAATAGACCTTCCCACACTTCTTGTACATACCAGCCATAGGTGTCAACTGTTGGATGTGAGTGTGTTTTCACCTTTCAAAATGTACTTCAAACAACATAGGAACCTATGTTTGGCCAATAACCCTCAATTAGAAATTGGTTGCAGAGAGTTGGAAACTCTGGCCAGCAAAGCATTCAAGCTGGCATTGATTCCTGCCAATATAAATAGTGGGTTTCACAAGATAGGCATATGGCCTTTGAACATGGATGCATTGGTGCATAATATGAGGCAAAGTGATGGTTTTGTTGTAGAAAAGGATGAGGTTGCAACATATTCAGATCATGAACACCATGAAGCCACAATAGATGTGGATGCAGAGGCAATCACAGTTCAGGCATTTATGCAATTGAATGGCTACAGTGAAGAGAAAATAGAGAATTTTGTTGCACGTTATAGTGACCACAATAAAAGGGCACCAAAAAATGCAACTGGCCAAGCACACCCATCCAACCAAGAGCACCCACCGAACCATGAGAAGAAAACCAAAAATGGTGGAGAGAGTGTTGCACAAAGGTTGAGCTTACCAGCTCTAGCTATAGTACCTGATAGGTTGCATGAGGCAGCCACTAATATTGGTCAACCAATTAATTGTGTTAAGGAGGATTTTTCCCTATCACTACCATCACCACCACATGTTGGCCCAGCAGACGTGATTCACTAATTCACAAATGAATCAAATTGGGATGAGTTGGATACTCAAAACTGTGAGGATGTACTTGAAACAAGTGACCATGATGGTAACACTGACTTTGTGCCATGTATGGAAGAACCTGCAAACACTGATAAACCAAATAACTATGCTATCAGATTCCTAATTTTACCAGTGCAAAGGATGCAACAATGTACATGTGGTGCATGCTCATGGGTTCTTTATCTAAGAATAATTCCATAGGTACTCACATCTGATGACTATGTTGGACAAATGAAAGAGAAAGATTGGATTAAGAAGTGAATGGAGGAGACCACATACTGAAAGAAGGACCTGATAAGGGAAAGGAAAGAAGAGAGGTAAACACATCAATAGCTAAAATTCTTAGGGCAGAGAGAGTTCAATAGAGATTGAGAGACGCTGCAGAGAAAGAAAAAAGGGTTGAGGAGAAAGTGAAACGGGCAGAGGAGAAGGCACGTCGAAAGGAAGAGTTGAGGAAAGTAAGAGAAGAGAACCAAAACATGCCTACAAGATGCAGATCCAACAAGGGAAATACATCTACCTAATGCACAAGCATTACAATCTTTGTTTCTGCTAAAGATATAGTCCTTACACCTGAACCAATCACAATTAGCACTCCAATTACACCTCTTCCATCTCAACACCCTATACTTATTGAAATGTACAATGCACTAGCCCCAATTTTAGTAACTGTTAACGCACAATAATTGCAAGCCCCTAAATCCTCCTCACAGGGGTCAACCAATGGTGATCAGAGCAATGCAATACTAGCCCAACCAGTAAATATAATTAAGAACACACCGATTCATACAACAACTCCTAGCAGTGGAGAGAGTGTTGGAACTCAAAGCGTCAAACCTATTCCTTTTCCTGGTTTTAAGAAAAAATAATGGAGCTCATTTTGGATGTGACTTCCCTATGCCTCTGCTAGAGTTAAATGCAATTAATTACAATGGGTTTGGTAGCCATTTTTTGGGGTCTGATATCGAATGTTATTTTTTGCGAAGTTATGGGTTTAATGTTTTGAAGCAGTGAATGACAAATAGAAATACATACAGTCATTGTACAAAATCATGAAATGTGCAATGTCTAATACATATAGTCATTGTTTTCCATTGAATGCATGACTACTTATTCACAGTATACATTACAACACAAGACAATGATAAACCAATTATGCACACACATTGAGCAATACTTTGAATAAGTAGTCATGTTGTCATATGTTAAACGTACCAAGACATATGACAGCATGACTATATATTCAATTACTATAATGAACGTACCAATTCAACACAAGACAATGATAAACTACAACATGTAACAATAGTAAGTAATTGACTTGTTACAAGTACCCTAAATTTTAACATGAAACTAAATTAAGTAATGAAACTTCAAATAGAGTCAAATGCCTAAGTATAATCTAAATCTAAATCATCAAATGAAAATGACTTCAAAATGTATACATTCAATTATGTTGGCAACTACCAATTCAATTACTATAATGAACCTAGCAATTCAACAAAAGATAATGATAAACTACAACATGAAACAATATTATTAAGTAATTAAATTACTAAAATGAGTGTAAATTTTAACATGAAACTAAATTAAGTAATGAACCTTTAAATGTATAAATGTGAAAAAGAAAAAGCAATAAACAATCAAATAACACAAAGAAAACAAGCACTCTATGGTTTCATAGCCTTAGTAAAGTTAATAAGAGTTTACCTATTTGCAGTCATTTCGATGTTCTATCTCCTCACCTATCAACCAAGGATACATGGAAGGGTCAAATTAGTAATACATGTATATAATAATAGGAAACAAAACTATATAATGTTGTAAAATTAACTGTTCCCAATTAAAATTGGTGTGTTGATAGACACATTCTAATAACAATTAAGTGATAGTGTTGTCAAAATCAATCATTTGACCTTGATCCATCACCCGATGCTGCCCAAGTCTTCTCCTAGTAGCAGACCTACAAAAATTCGTAACAATTGGTGGAAGTAACTTATTCACAAAAATTTATCTATCAATTAATGCATACAGGAGGAATAGTTTGTAATAAAGTAAATAGAATGCCAATAAGGTTTAAATTAAATAGAATACCATTTGGGTTTAAAGTGAACAAAATAACAATTGGATTTTAAATGATATAAACGAAGATGGTGATGAAAGGTTTATATGTATTGTTATTACCAGCTTTCCCTCAAAATCCCCAAGCATGATTTTGAAGAAGTAGGAACACCCATTAGAGTTCAATTTGCCTTTGCATTTCTTCTTGCCATGATTTCTAAAGAAATCCTTTATGAAATCCTTAGTGCACTCTATGAAAGGAATACAAATTTTCCCTCTTACTTCATTCTACATGTCAAATTTAATGCAATCCTTAATGCACTGTATGCAAGGATATCACGAAACAAGGTATGCACCGCGAGGAAATCATGAAAACTAGTTATGCACATGCATTAGAAATTAATAGACTGAAATCATCGACACCCACAGATGACTATACCCAAAATATATGCAAGTTGTGCTTATGTGCATGTTTATTAATCTAGATCAACTTATTAACTTATTTGGATTCAATGGAGCAGAATTAGATCATAACATACATAAATTAAAATGTTGTTGCATCCATAAATAGGAATGACGATTGTGCTTGCATGCACAAGAAAAGCATGCATGTATTGGCCCACAATATGGTGCCTCTCTTTCAACCAAACTACACCAACATGAACATATGGTGTTACAAGAGCCAACAATGTGTCTGCTTGCACCTCCAAATATGTCACACATAATTGGTCCATGCAACACATATGCCCGTATTGATGAGTGGAAGGCGAGAATAAGGAAACAGACAATACAGAAAATAATAAATAATTGGTACCAACCTTAAATAGGAAATAGAAGAGAATAAAACAACCCTGACTGTAGATAATAAACCAGCGCTGGCTGCAGAGAATAATGTAGCGCTCAACAGGGAATGCAACGCTTGAAAAGAAATTTGCACTGTGAATTACATGCACTTCCTCATTCTTATACCAAATTGGTCATTTAATTTGTGGTTGTTTTATTTGAAATTCAGATAGTGGTGGGAATGCATAGGTCATTTGATGCATAAAAGCACAAGCATTTTCATTGATAAAGTGGATTGAAGAAGTACATATTTGAATATAGGAACTTGCATTTTGAAATTCAAGTATAGGATCATAGTTCACTATAGGATATTGAATGCTACATTATCTGCTAGTAATACACCATAGAAAAATGAGTAATGAAAAATAATTTCATTGCATAATGTAGCATTCATAAGCCTTAATGAACTATGGTGTCTTTAAAATTACATGAAATCATTATCTAGTTATGCACACACATTGAACAATAACCAACTCGTGTAATCATTGTTACTTGTGATTGCAAGATTATATGAAGGAGAGAAGAGGCAATAATAAAATATATCCTCATGATTAAATTGAAAATGTTCCCTATTTTTGTCACATATTTTGCAATAATACAACATCTTCTAATGATTAAGTCGACAATGTTCCCTATTTCTATCACATATAACAATAATACTTGTATGTGCATGAAAGTATGAATTACAAGTGAATACAATCACATGAAGAAGAGAAGAGGCATGGAAAGAAAATAAGGAGGAAAAATGGCACGGTTTTAGGGTTATTGATGGGCACTGAATGGGTAACCCAACATCGGTTATGTGGCACCACTTGGATAGCAGTGGTTTCAATGTGATTTTTTGTGGGATCAGTTGAGGGTAAATGTGATCATCGATAGCTTGTAATAAGATGTTGACACAAAAAATTAAAGTGCTAGAGTGAGAATTTTATAATCACCCCTAAAAATTCATGAAAACAAGTTATATATATATATATACACACACACAAATGTGTATGTATATATATACACACATACATGTGTGTGTGTGTGTGTGTATATTGTTAATCTCTAAGTTCTGTTGAAGATTAGTGACCAACACTTAGTCATTCACTTAGGCAGTTTTAGTTGGCTATCACTATGGCCTAGCTAAAACTATGCAAGGCCAAGCAACATTGCCGAGCAGTATTCACATTTCCTAGTTACATTGCCGAGCCAAGTAGTATCATGTCGAGCCAAGTAGGAGATAGAGATGTTAAGTGTTGAGCGACAGAGATGACAAGTGCTGAGTAGAACAGTTTTTGTATACATGTCTGGAATGATTCAAACTTCAAGGATAAGTGTTTAGGCTGACTTATGTATGCATTTAATATTCTTCTACGGAGTTAGTTATGCATTTAATTATTTTATCCTATGCATGATATATTGTAATACCTTCAAGGTATAGGTATTAGATCTTGATCATTGATCTAGATCTTGCTATTAGACTTGAACGGATATATTAGATTACTTCTAAACCCTATTTTGTGTGTGTAAGAAGAGAGAAGACGAAGTGTGTGGTGAATGCATTTTTTGAATTGAAATGCACAAATGGTTATTTTGTTAGGAAGCAGAGATCAAGCAGAGTGACAACACAGTGAACAACAGAGTAAAGTTATATCAAATTGTGAGATCATAGAAGGTACTTGAAAGAGGAGATCCGTCATCAACATATAAATGCATAATGAAGGATCAATACTTGAGACATTCTAATCATTGTATCAGGTGAAAATCTCTTAATAGAGTGGTTCTAGAAGACCTTTCTAAATCTCCTAACAGAGTGCTTACTGTATTGTAAGTTGAAATCCTTTCACAGGGTAGATTTTAATGATCTTTAGCTCTTAACCGGGTAGACCTTTAATAGGGTAGGTTGCATCTTGTAATCAACTTTTGTAGCCTTAACAGGCACACTTTATTACTGCAGTAGTGGAGAATTTTGTGGGTGTCATCCTCACCCCAATTTTACCTATTTGGGTTTCTGGGTTACCGAGTTCTTTTGTTATGAGTTGTTTATTTCATTGTGTGGATGCTATCTGATATTATATTAGATTCATATATGTATGAATGTGGATCAGTTTGTTTTAAGTGTTTAATTTTGAAGATCCGATTCACCCCCCCTCTCAGTATCTTTCTTTCCCATTATTGTATTTCTGACAATTGGTATTAGAGCTCAGTTCTCTAAAAAGGTCATAATCAGCTTGAGAATATAGATCTTGAGATGGAGAGCTACAAGATGGGTAAAGTCATTGAGAATCAAAAGATTGATATTCAGCTAGCACTACAACAGCTTGAGATAGCAAGACAGGAATTAAAGAATTCCTTGACTGCAAGGAAAGATTTGGCCAAACAAATGAATGACACTCATTATCAGGAAGAAGACACCACAAATCTATTTTAGAATGGAGATTCTACTAAGAGCGATGCAGCACTAGAAAATCTACTAGAAAAGAACAGTGCACTATGTGAAGAAGTCAGAAACTTGAAAAAGGAACAAGAAGCCCAATCAATAAGAATGTGTGAATTTGTTGAATAGAAAAAGAAAGCCAAAGATGAAAAGGCTATGGCAGAAGAAGACAAAAGAATGATGACTATTAGACTTGATAAATGAACACATGATGTACAAACAATGAAAGTCAATCAAGTTGACATGGAAAATCAATTACTACTTGTGAATCAGGAGATCAGTAGGAAAGACTTGGAGATTGTAAATCTTAGATCTGAGAATAGTCAGTTGAAAGATGAATTGAGATCTGAGAAAGAACTTAACAACAAAGTGAATGATCTAAGTGCAACTATGAGCTACTTTGAACAACTAGCAGAAGCATCAAGAAGACCTAAAGATTCTTCTAGATTAGGTCACACTGAACAACATACAACCACTAAAGATGGAGAATCATCTAAGATAGGTGAAAGAAGGTATGCAAAGCCAAGAAACAACAAACCTGTTTGCCACCAGTGTGGGAAACCAGGTCATACAACAAACATTTTCCAAAGCAAGAATGGTACATCCAATCCTAAAACTAACTTTAATGGTTACTTCTTTAACTATAATAAGTTTGGACATCAAGCACATGAATGTAAGACAAAGGCAAGAAACACACCTAGACTCAATGGTAATTTCTATAACTATTAGAAATATGGTCATAGAGCACAAGATTGTAGATCTAAAGATAAACAACAGTGGACATCAAAGGTACAAGAGAAATTACCAAGAAAAGGAAATACTTACAAGTGGGATTACAACACATGGCATAGTTTTCATTACTGTGGTGAGTATGGACATGTTCCATAAAACTTCATAAGGACACATTTCAGAGGAAATTCTAAGAGCTGGATGAATGGAAGCCTAGTTTGTCACAGTTGTCTGAAAATTGGTCATACAAGGAAAGATTATAAGACTAGGGTACCTGATCCTACTATTGAATAGATACAGATGAACAAGACATGGGTTAAGAAGTCTGACCCATGTAATAGTGAAGCTAGTGAAGCCAAGGTCACCCAATCCAATGGATTAGGTGATCACATCATCTCCAACTAAGTAAAAGAGGTATGTAAGGAACAACATCTAAAATTATTATCTTACATCAGTTCCTAACATGAAATGTACCAAAGTCCATATTTGCATATGTTAAGATGCACTAGGACATATTTTTGAAGACAAATTCTGAGATGAGCCAATTGCACTATAGGTGTCGAGCACCAATCATGGACACTAAGGCCGAGTTCTTTAGTGTGTGCCGAGTTTTTTTGGCTGACTAAGTTTTGTGAAAGCCGAGTTTAGTAAGCCGAGTGGGATGCAAGTTATGTTAGAAAGCCAAGGATAGCTGGCTTGCACCAACTCAATGGGTAGAAAATTCATTGCTTACCTACCTTGACCTTTCAAAGTCTATAAAGGATGAACAATTGATATTTCATTTTTACCTTGTGATTTTTATTGTTTACGGAGTGATTGGAGTAATTTGCAGAATTGATCTTAACAAAGTTAGCATCAAATATTTTGTCAGGTTGCCGTAAAAAATTCTAAGATGAACAGTGTGAATCATTACTTGCCAAGGTACTTTGTTCTTCATCTCTCAAACCCTAATTTCAAGATTATGGCTGCAAGATCTTCCGCACAAAATAAAAGTATGGAGGGAGAACAAGAGAAAATTTGGTTAGTATAGAGTGATGAATGTGTACCTCTCAACTTTTGAGCCATTCCTAAAAGTGCAATTTAGAATGATTTAATCAGAGCCCTCTCATCCATTCCACCCAAGGTACTTATGATCCATGATGTTAGATTGTGTTACATGGTTAAGATTGGTGAAGTAGGTGATAGTGAATTAAGGAAATCCTACAGCAAATTGTGTGTCGATGGAATTCTAAAGGGAGAATTCAAACATTTAGCAGACAAAGGGTTAACTTGTGCCCTAGATTTTCCACAAGGTTTTAAAGATGAATGGATTAAGGTTATTCTTAGCCAAGTTCATGATATGTGTATGTGGTTGGATAATGGACTAGTCAAGATTACTAAGAACATGATTCATTAAGTGACTGGATATCCTATAGTTAACAGAAAATAGACAATGAGAGATAAAAACAAAGAGGAAATTACACTGAACATTGGAGCCTTATGGAACAACAGAGGTATGACTATCTCTACAATTAAAGACCTAGAACTTGATTTTGGAGTAAGAGTAATAACACATAAGTTCTATCAGTCGAGTAGATTGGATAGTGTTCCTTGTACAACCGTTGATTAGGCATGGAAAATTGTTAAGAAGAATCATACATATGATC
>MU225672.1:1164129-1183033 GCA_018584345.1 Thuja plicata
ATTATATTACTAGAATGGGTGGACTTAAACCTAGGAGACTTAATTATTGCAATCATGCTTTGATGTCTTCTCTTATGCATTCTAAAGATCCTCAAACTTTTTCTCAAGCTAAAAATCAACCTCATTGACAAAATTCTATGCAAGATGAATATGATAGTTTAATTTCTAAAAATACTTTGGATTTAGTTACTTTACCTCATGGAAAAAATCTAGTTTCATGTAAATGGTTATATAAAACTAAGTTGAATGCTAATAATGAAATTAGTAAGTTTAAAGCTAGACTAGTAGCAACAGGTTTCTCTCAAGTTGAAGGAATAGATTATAATGAGACCTTTTCTCCTGTTGCAAAAATTCCTACCATTAAAGTTGTTCTTGCTTTAGCTGCTAAAATGAATTGGCCTATTCACCAAATGGATGCTAAAAGTGCTTTTTTAAATGGTGATTTGCATGAAGAAATCTATATGTCTCAACCTCATGGTTTTATTAAAGAAGGTAATGAACATCTTGTATGTAAACTAAAGAAATATATCTATGGTTTAAAACAATCTCCTAGATAATGGTATTCTAAAATCAATGCTTTCTTTCTTTCTCAAGGTTTTTCTAGAAGTAAAAATGATCCTAACTTGTATATCAAGCATAGTGAAAATGACATTATTATTATCATTCTTTATGTTGATTATTTGATTCTTACTTCAAGTTCTAACCATTTAATTTCTGATATTAAGTCTAAACTTAACCAAAAATTTCAAATGACTAATTTAGGACTTCTACATGATTTCTTAGGAATGCAAATTTGGCAAACTCCTAAGGGTATTTTTATTTCTCAAAGTAAATATTCTAAAGATCTTCTTGATATATTTCATATGAATGATGTTAATCATGTTTCAATTTCATGTGAATTAGGAACTAATTTAATGATAGACATGGAAACTCCATTTATAGATGCTACTCCTTATAGACATCTTGTTGGAAGTTTAAATTATCTAAATCTCACTAGACCTGATATATCTTTTAGTGTTGGTTTAATTTCAAGATTTATCTCCAAACTTCAAAGAACTCACTTCAAAATTGCTAAAATAATATTAAAATGTATTAAAGGTACCCTTGATGTAGGTGTTGGAAAGTTGAATCCCAGGGATAATATGACTTATTCTATGTTGTCATTATGGCAACAAAGTCATATGAAGTTTTCACAACAAACTTTGAAGTGGTAATTGACTAAGTATAGAAGACAGGACATAACAGAGATATAAAGATGATCAGAGCACTAGCGCACATGTGTACGACTGATTCAGACTAAGAGCCTTCAGACTTAAGCTCTATGATATGTTTTTTTGATTACCCTAGACATGCATGATTAGATAAGATAGTACAGATAAGTTACAGCAAGTTGAAGTACCTCTAGCAGTTTAGGAAACAAAGTACAGATCTGACCTCAGTTTTGGATCAGCGTATAACATTTTTTTTGTAAAGACTATGCACCTATTATAGTATGTTTGTAATAATGTCTCAATCACTCTTGTAATTACGCCTAAGACAATTAGTTTTGAAGTGTTGTGTATATATTTTTTAGGCTGACTAAGGTCTTGTTTCTAGTCACGTCTATTCAGGCATGAAAATATATATATTACATGTAAAGTTGTTTTAGAGTGTGTTGAAGAAATAAGTAGAGTAGAGATATAAAAGAACAACATAAGATGTTAGAATGAGATAAAGCTCTTTAAGAGTATAAGAGCATCAGCACATAACCAGAACTGATCAGACAATTATGTCACATACATCAGTTCACTTTTGGATATAGTGTATATCTATTATCAAGGAGGTTGTAGCCTTCATCCTATTGAGCAGTGAGTTGTTTGGACAGTGAGTCCTCACCCCTAACAGGTTAATTGTAAAAGACTCCTAACAGGGGCAGACCCTTAACTAGATCATTGTACTTGCATTGTGAAGACTGTTCCTAACAGGGCAAAGAAACTTTAAAAGGTTCATCATATTAGTGCAATATTTGTGGGTACTAATTCCCACCTGGGTTTTCCTCTGATCAAGGTTTCCCCATAATCATATCATGTGTTATGTGTTCTTGTGTTAAGCTTCAATTGATATATATTTGATTTATGTTTAAAGTTGTTGAAATATAATAAATAGACAAACACTAATTCACCCCCCTCTCAGTGTTTCTAACAATTGGTATCTGAGGTCTGGTCCTCTGAAAACAAGTTTAACCACTTGAGGAGATCATGGACTCAACATAAGTGAAACATATGAAAAATAATCTTGAAGCAGCCCTTGAAGATCTTGACAGATCTAAAAAATAAAATGAGGAACTTAAACTAAAAGTTGATGGCTCTCAAATGCTTATCAAAAAATTAAGGAAAGATCTGAAAGATTGCTCTACCAATGATTTGGGAAAAATGTTCAAGAAGCTAAATGAAGAGAACATGTCTTTGAAATATAAAATTGAAGATCTGAATGAACAACTTATAGATAGCCTAGTAGCCATTGAAGAAAACACCAAAGAGAGTAAACAATTAGATGATGAACTTATGCAAGCAAACTTAAAAATCTTGGAATTAGAAAACATCAAGAAAAAGATAGAATCTGAACTAACAGAAGCAAAAGACAAGATTGATAAACTATACACAAGCTCTAATCTAATTCAATCACAACTGTATACACAAAATTTAAAAGGTGATACCACTGGTATGGGATATAGTGTAGTTCAAATTGAAATCAATTCAATGCAAGAAAATAAGAAAGCACAAGAAGTATCTACAGAAGCAAAGAAAGAGGAGAATCTTGCAGAGTCTAAAGGTGAACCACCCAAAAATGAAATCAAGCAAGTTAACAAAACTTGTTATGCCTGTAATACACATGGAAATTTGGCAAGAGATTGTAAAAAGGTAATACCTTTCAATGGATATTGTTATTCATGCAAAAAATTTGGTCATAGGGCTATTCATTGTAGAAAAAGTAAAAAGAAATAGTCACAATAGAACCAAAGGAATCAGACTCAATACAATTAGAGAAATCAACCTCAAAGAAACTTGAAGAACATCACATGTCAGATATGTAATTACAATGGACACACAGCCAAGAAGTGCAGCATGATGAATAATAAAATTAGACCTCCTATCATTTTTCACTCATGTGGAAAAGATGGACATATCTCAAGGTTTTGCAGGTTAAGGGCACAAAGACAAGAGAATCCTAAAAAGTCTCTATTTGAAGAATTAGGAGAAGTTAAGTTTGTACAAGCTAAAGCTGATTCAGATAAAATATGGGTTAAAGTAAAGAAGGATAATGATGAGAAGAAGGTAGTAGATGCATCCACAGTGAATGCACCTTCTACTTCTGGTTAGTCGACCGTCATGGTCTTAGGGGGAGCTATTCTAGCTCTAAACTCCTGCGTGGCTGGTATACTCACCTCTGAGTATGCACCTATGGATTTATGTCTATGATCACAAATTGAGGAAGTATGCATGCATGCATAACCAGTACTTCAACAAGAACTAAGTTTGAAACTCTCAATGGAAACCATGTATGGTAGAAAGCGTTAAATGCAGTAACCTTTATATAAATCGGTAAACAATCGATTATCTTCACATTTACATTTGAGATCATAAAATTAGGAGAGAACAGGAGCATTGCGTATTGAAGCACTGAAGGGTAACATATTTTTTGGTTAAGTGAATGGATCAAAGTTGGAACGGAACCCTTGTAGTCATGTCATTTCATAATTGTAGTGGAACCTTATTTAGTCAATCAAAAAGTATGGAAACCCCTATAGTCTTTGACATTGTTGAAAGGAAGAGTTTTTTCTTTAAGAAGCATCCATTCAAGTCTATTCTAGATGATGTAGAAGGGACAATCTCTAAGAATTTGCTAGGATTTGTACATGTGGAAGACATTCATGCTTACATATACTGTAAGAAGGAAACCATTGGGGACAACATCATAGAAACTCTTATGGCTTCAATGATGAAACCAAACTATTCATTCAAGGATGAATACACACATCTCATTGATAACCCTATCTTTGAGTATTCTAACATGCACGAGTTCTATGAGCCAGAATTGGTTAAAATCCTACTGAGCAGGATACATGATGACCTTTATTGGATTGGTGAAGTTCATGTCCGCATAACCTTAGACCTAATTCATGAAATGACTGGACTTCCTAAGACTGGACCAGTTCTTCCCACTGGTAAGGATGTTAAAAAGTAGGTTGAACATGAATGCTTATCTAGAAGTGATAGGTGTGGGATGACTATTGATCCTATTAAGGAGAATGATATCAAAATCCTCACTATGATACTTGGATACAAGTTTCAGCAGGCAAGTAGAATGAATAGTGTGTCCACAGCAACAGTTCTAGCAGCAATAAGGATGGTGAGAGATAACACTCAGTACAATCTCTATGAGATATTGTGCGCATAGCTGATTGAGAACATTAGAACTATTAAGAATGAAAAGAGAAAGATATTCAGATTTGGATCCTTGATTATCTATCTATACTTTCACATTTTTGGTAAGGTTTCTAATCTTTACCTAGATAGGAGTCAACCCACTATGTCACAAATTTCATTAAAATCTACATTAGAGAGTAGTGAAAAAGATTCTATGGACATGGATATTGAAACATTCAGGATTAAAATGCAGAAGAGGTTCAGGATACCTAAGAATATAGTTGAGAAATAAAAATACAACATATGCTTCATGGTGGAAACTGACTGTACTTGCATGGAGGCAGTTGATCCTAGAACAAAATGGATTCACCCTCTCGGATATGAAGTTCAAGAACATGTTTTGGAAGGTTATGCACAAGCTCTCCTATCTATGCCCAAGGATCCCAATGAACCTAGATGGGGTACTTACAGAGAAAAGACAAATCAAGTTGATTCTATCTTGTATAGTGCAGACAACAAAAGGAAGGCATCAAGGATTACTTCTAATATCCTAAAAGTTCATGGGGTTACACAAGAAGACCTAGAAAGAGCTAGGAAAGCTAATATTGCTAAAGAACTTGAGAAAACTCCTACAAAAGTGAAAATGGAAAAGCCTGATGATATGCCTAAGAAGAAGAAGAATAATAAATCTGATGAAGGTACATTTGTGCCATCAACTACCATTGATCTAGAATCTTCTCCACCTTCTGTACCCAGCAAGTTGACTAGAAGGAAGAAGCAAGTTCCCACAAGGAGAAAGGTAAAGAACACTCAAGCCCCTCCTGAGGTAGGATTTAGACCTAGTCTAACAGTCCTAAAGAATAGAATTGTTAATGAAGGAAGACTAGAATTTGTCAAGAATGTCTATGACAAATACCAAGATATAGACAAATTAGAAATTCATTCTATGATCATATCTCACATGATTATGTTCAAGAGGACAGTATTGGAACTTAAAAAATTCATACCAGACAAGGTATGAAACATACTTGATGTATTGAAAAGACAAGAAATTGAAGAGGATATGAGGATAAGAGAAGAAACATTAGACAGTCTTCTCTCTATCTGCTCACATGATGAGAAAGCCATCCTATTGGATTTAGTAAAACATCATCTTAGAACCAAAACAAGAATTCTCCATATCATGAACAAAGAGTATGAATTGGTTGGGAAAGAGACTAAAAAAGCATTTTCCCAAGTGTTTATGGATAGACACATGTATCCAGCAATGGCGCCTATAGTTAAAGTAACTCTAGTCCCTCCAAAATAGGATAAAGCACCAGAGACTTCTAATGCACCTATGACAGGTCCACAGGACTCAGTGCCTAAAGCTCCATCACCCTTAGTAACAGTAAAAGATTCAAATGAAAAAATTACAATCAATGATGTTGAGATATCAATGAAAACTTCAGATAATGACTTGGACAAGTTTAAAGAAGCCTTTGTGAATACTGAAGAAACAGAGAAGGTATGCACTGATGACACTTCTTTGTAGCAAGAACAAGTTCCTACAGAAGGAACCATGGGTCAAGATGAAGGGAATAAGGATGAACTACCCTTTATGGAGATCCCAGTGAAGAATGAATGCATGGATGTTAATAAAAATACTATATTCACTCCTAGCAAACCAGTAACTTCATTGTTGTCAAGTTTAACCTCTGATTCAGAAAGCTTAGATGCATGGGGAGAAGAAGATTTGATTAAGATCAGTGTGCTAGCCATGGAGAAAGCTAAATAAAAACAAGTTATGATAAACGCTCTCTTTTTGTAAATAGTAAAAACTCTAAATGATCTAGGGCCTGCAGATAAGAAAATGGCTAAGAGTCAGTCAGTTGATGATGTTGACAGTATCTTGACAAGCTTCAAATCACATTTCACAAGTTTAGTAGACTCTGATACTAAAATTGCAGAAGATGAGTACAAGAAGGAAATATTAGATGAATTGACAAAGAATTTCTCTTTAGATCTAAACTCATTGAAGATTGGTCAAGCAATCTTGAAAGAACTAGAAGCTAAAGGTAGAAATGTAGTAGCAAACTGCATGGACAGAGTGAAATTAACCTCAAAGCACATCAAAAAGATTAAGAAAGATGACATCTTGGTTGAAAGTGTTAGAAATTAAATTGAAACATCCTCACAAGATATTAATGTATGCAAAAATATCTATCAAGGGCAGTTACATAAGATTGAAAAGGCCAAGTTGGAGATTCGCAAGATAAGGACAAGGCAGACTCAACTAAGAAATACACTTGTGCCCTCACTAGTTGTTCTGAATGAAAACATCAAATAGATTGATGCAACCATTGTCACCTATGATCAAGGTCCCTGCATGGATTTGATAAAAATGGAGAAGCTCACATATGCTCTATGTGCCCATCTTCAGACTATACATGCAATGAAGGCATTCTAGCAGCAAGAGATCAAAAATCTACAGATTGCTTATCCAGATGTATATTCAGTGTAAGTACTCATGGCCCCATAATTTTGACACTTTTTTCATTAATGTCAAAGGGGGAGTAATGTATGTATGGGTAGTAGTGTATATCTATGCAAATAAATATGATATAGTATATGTTAAAGAAAGATGATATACAATTTTTTTGGTGTTAGTCAATTTTGAGTAACTTGGCCACATTCCTTTGTTACCATTAATGAAAAAGGGGGAGATTGTTGGAAAGTTGACTCCCAGGGAGAATATGACTTATTCTGTGTTTTCATTATGGCAACAAAGTCATATGAAGTTTTGATAGTAAACTTTGAAGTGTAAATTGACTAAGTATAGAAGATAGGACAGAACATAGATATACAGATGATCAGAGCACCAGTGCATGTGCGTACGAATGATTTAGACTAAGAAACTTTAGAATTAAGGTCTATGATATGTTTTTTTGATTACCCTAGACATGAATGATCAGATAAGATAGTACAGATAAGTTATAGCAAGTTGAAGTACCTCTAGCAGTTCAGGAAATAGAGTATAGAGCTGGCCTCAGTTTTGGATTAGCGTATAACATTTTGTTTTGTAAAGGCTATGCGCCTATTATAGTATGTTTGTAATCATGTCTCAACCACTCTTGTAATCACACCTAAGCCAATTAGTTTGGAAGCATTGTGTATAGTGTTTTTAGGCCGACTAAGGTCTTATTTCTAGTCACATCTATTCAGGCATGAAATATATATATATATATATATATATATATATATATATATATATATATATATATATATTACATGTAAAGTTGTATTAGAGTGTGTCAAAGAAATAAGCAGAGTAGAGATATAAAAGAATTGTATAAGATGTCATAATGAGATAAAGATCTTTAAGAGTATAAGAGCATCAACGCCTAACCAGAACTGATCAAACAATTGTGTCACATACAACAGTTCACTTTTGGATATAGTGTATATCTATTATCAAGGAGGTTGTAGCCTTCATCCCATTGAGCAGTGAGCTTTTTGGACAGTGAGTCCTCACCCCTAACAGGGTTAATTGTAAAAGACTCCTAATAGGGTTAGACCCTTAACCAGGTCATTGTACTTTCATTGTAAAGACTGCTCCTAACAGGGCAAAGGAACTTTAAAAGGTTCATCATATTAGTGCAATATTTATGGGTACTAATTCCCACCGGGGTTTTCCTCTGATCAAGGTTTCCCCGTAATCATATCATGTGTTATGTGTTCTTGTGTTAAGCTTCAATTGATATATATTTGATTTATGTTTAAATTTTATGAAATATAATAAATAGACAAAAACTGATTCACCCCCCCTCTCTCAGTGTTTCTAACAGTAGGTTTATTTTATGATGCAAATTCTGATTTTACATTAAAAGGCTTTACTAATTCAGATTTAGGTGGAGACCCCAATGATGGGAAATCTACTTTTGGGTATTGTTTTTTTCTTGGTTCAGGTGCTCTATCTTAGAAAAGTAAAAAAGATCAATCTGTTTCACTATGTTCTACTGAATCTAAATACAAAAGTTGTACTAATTCCTCTAAAGAAGCCTTATGTCTTAGAATAATTCTTGAAGATTTGGGTCTACCTCAACATGAACCTACACGTTTATATTGTGATAATCAAAGTGAAATAGCCTTGGAAAAGAATCTCATCTACCATGCAAAGTCAAAGCACATTTATCTCCACCACCACTTCATTAGAGATCAAATTGAAGACAAGAAAGCATCCTTCATCTATTGCAAGGGTGAAGATCAAGTTGCAGATATTTTGACAGAGCCTCTCTCTAGAGAGAAATTTGAATTTTGTTGCAAAAATTTGAGTTTGATACCCCTTGATGTAAATCCCCTAAGTAAATATTAAAGGGGGTGTTCTAATTTAATATTTCCTTGGTTGAAAATATGTAATTAAAGGATAAACCAAGGTATCCTTATTGTATTTATCCTCTAGTCCAAGTAGGATGACATGTCACATTTTTTTTAATTCCTTTTTTAAGGAAATTAGATATTCCTCCTTAAGAGGAATCTTACATTTTCCACACACACAATATGAATGTGGCATTCATAGGAGAATGGAGTTACATGCAAACTCCTCCACTCATCTCTACTTAAGAGATGCCTCTCACACACTTGCTCTACTAATCTTCTCTCTTTTCTCACTTCTCCTCACATTCTCATCTTGCTCTCAATATTGTATTGAGCTTATTGATCTCATTATTTAGGCCTTGTGCCATATTCATATTATTCACAAGGGGTTTTTCTTTTTTTTTTCCCCTTTCAAATCCTTGTATTCTTGTCTTGGTTCTTGGAGCACTTTGGTGATCTTTTGGCTTGATACTTTGGAGCAAGTCCTCTCTCTCTCTCTCTCTCTTGGTGAACTTGGTAAATTCATTTCATGCACTCACACTTGGATTCTTTCCTTTTCTCTACTAATTTTTTTATTACTCCTATCACGTCTTCAAAACTAGAGAATATTCCTTTTGGATCTTTCCATAGTGGCTGCTAGATTCTTTTTGACCTCTTTATAAAAATTATCTTTTTTGTCACAAATCAATACCTTGTCTTTTGTCATTACCATTTGGATTTCAATGCCATTTGAATTTAAAAAAAAATTCTCCCAATCATTTAAGATAGCTCCTAGAGTCATATTGTTGGAATTTTAAAATTTTCCTTTACGGATTACTCATCTATTCTTAGTTGTCATTATAGCCATTCTTGAATTTTTCTTGACTAATTCTGAAAACCAAAAATTCCAAAAAAAAAGTTTCCTTCCTAGTTGTTACTATTGTCAAATAATTCCTCATCATAGTATTCTATTGTCCTTGATTATTTCTCTAAACCAAAAAATCCAAAATAATCATTTCCTTCCTAGTTGTTACTATAGTCAAATCATTCCTCATCATAGTTTTGCATTGTCCTTGATTATTTCTCCAAACTATAAAATAACCCAAAAAAATCAGTGTCATTCTTAGTCATTGTAATCATCATTTACCTTTTGTATTTTTAACTTACCTTAGTCATTCCAAAAAACCAAAAAATCCCCAAAAAATTAGTGTCATTCCTAGTTGTCGTAATTGTTTTCATGAGGATTTGCACCTGTTGGCTAAGTTTGAAAAATTGACAATGTTGTGCAACATGGGAACAACTACAAGCTTGTGGGTTGCTCATAGTGTAGTTGAACCTTTGAGTTATGGGTCTAATTCCCTTTTGATAGCCCAAAACTAAAATATTCACTAAAAAAAGAGATAGAAGTAAACTTGAATTGAAATCTATCCTAACGCTAAAGGTGATACACCGAATGGGTAATTGGATATACAACTTTGAAATCACACAAATAACTCAATAAAGAAACCTTACCTCACATCTCAACTAATATGATTGCATAAAATATTATTATGAAAGGCATTGATTTAATGATCATAAAAATGTTGAACATGTTGAATAACTAAGAGAAGTTGAATCAGTTATACCCACACAACTTTACAAAACTTTCTCTTTGTCGATTAACACTTAAACAACTCCAATAACAACTTAAGATTTTTTGGTTGATCACTGTATCATCTTAAAATGGAATAACTTCCATGTTAAGAACATTTAGCCCTCCTTAAGGGGTGTTTTTGACCATAATAATATTTTCCTCTCATTTCTAAACCCTCTCATACTTCTGTGCATGTTTAGGACCCTAATTGGGCCTCTACGGACATTATTTATCCCACCTGGCACATTTTCGAGGGGTTTTGAATCCCTGGGTCAAGGTCAACCTCGACCTTGACCTAGGTAAAATTCAACCTCAACCTTGATATAGCTCAAGGTTGACCTTGATTTTGAACCAGGTCCCCCTTTCCAATTGGAAATTTTTTCAGTTGTCGGGGGTCATTCAAAAGTTCATTTCCCGCTTCTAGGTCAGCTATTTCAGGTTCTAAAGTAACAACTCTTGAAATTATATTTAATATAGGTCCTATTCTAGGGGTATAGGTCTAATTATAATTTAATTCTCCTATGTAATCCTCTCTAGAAGATTGTGCCCTAGATTTGTATATAAGGAAATTTTCTCCTCTCATTTTGTCAGCATAATCACAAGAAAACAACCATCAACTAAGAAATAATCCAAGTGAACAAGACTAAGTAGGAAGTGAGAATTCTACATGTTCTCAAGATTTCAAAGTTAAATCAAGGTTTTCAAGTCTTCCTCTCAAGAATTAAAGTTCTCCAATGAAGATCAAGGATTCAAGCATTCAAGCCTTTGAAGGGATTTGGTTCAAGAGTTCAAGATTAATCATTCAAACCCTAGATCTATCCATCATGGTGGTGTGATCTTCCTTCAAGATCCTTTGTGCATCCTAAAGATTCATTCATTCTTCTTTCAAGGTGGATTCTGAGCATACAATCATGGAGGTTTATGGTTTCTAATATTGAGTCCAAGCTTTCATATTTACATACTTGTTTACATTGAAAGTATAATTGCATATCTATTGTTATAGCTTCATTATTAGATCTACTTCTACTACTTGCTAGCATTTTCTATTTTAGTTATTATTCCAAGGTAAATTCCTAAATTAGGGTTTGACTAAGGCAAACCCCTTCCCCCAACAAAAAAACCATTTTTCTTGCAGGGACAGGTTCGGAACAATGAATTGGAGTGCAATTCTGGATACCCTTTTTGGCAAACTGTCAGGACCTAGAAATAGATTTTTTGTCAGACTGTGCATGTCACAATTAGACTTTCTGGGTCTAAATCAGACTTTTTGGGTCAAAGGTGACATTCATTTTTGGGTCAAAATCGGACCTGGGCAAGATTCAAAAAATATTTCTGGGTTTTCTCCGTCTCTATGTTTCTGATACACTTGTAGAATTCCTGGAAACTCAGTACAGACACCCAAAAATAGCATTCTTCAGATCTGTTGCATTTTGAGGTTAGTACTTTTCTTCATTTCAATATAATTTTTAATCTTCCTAAACCTATTACACACTCTTTTCTATAAAATGGAACTTAGGGTTTTTCTCTTTATCCCTATCCTTAATAGGTTGATTCATTTATGCATTGACCCTTTGTTTGGGGTTAATCAATTTGGATCTTCCCTTTGCAAAATTTGGGGGTAAGAGGACAATCTTACCTTCTCCACTACCTCAACAATACATTCAATTGCTACTCCACATCACTATTCCTATCTTACATTTTGATTAGCGTGTAATATTTTTTTATGTAAAGGCTAAGCACCTATTGTAATAAGTTTGTAAGCATGTATTAAACATTTTTTTAAACACGCTTAAGCCAATTTGTTTGGAAGTGTTGTGTATTATGTTTTTGGGCCAACTAAGGTCTTGTTTGTAGTCGCGTCTATTCAGGAATAAAGATATATATATGTAATGCAAAGATACATTTGAAGTGTCATCAAATAAGTCAGAGAAGATGTATAGCAGAGTAGTATGAAGATATCAGTATGAGATAGAGCCCTTAAAGAAGTTAAGAGCATAAGAACATAACTAGAACTGATCAGACATATGTGTCACATACAACAGTTCATCTTTGGATATAGTGTATATCTATTCTCAGGAGGTTGTAGCCTTCTTTCTCTTTGAGTAGTGAGCTCTTGGAGAGTGAATCCTCACCCCTAATGGGGGTTTTTGTAAAAGACTCCTAACAGGGTCAAACCCTTAACCATGTCATTGTACTCGCATTGTAAAGATTGCTTCTAACAGGGCAAAGGAACTTTAATAGGTTCATTATACTAGTACAATATTTGTGGGTACTAATTCCCATCAGGATTTTCCTCTAATCGAGGTTTCCTCGTAATCATATCAAGTGTTATGTGTTCTTGTGTTAAGCTTCATTGAATGTATAGTTGATTTACGTTTAAGTTGTTGAATTTGAATAATTAGCTAAACACTGATTCACCCCCCCCCCCCTCTCAGTATTTCCAACAATTGGTATCAAAGCTTGGTCCTTAGAGAGAAAATTTTAACCACTTGAGTAGATCATGGATTCAACAGAAGTCAAACATCTTGTTTTCTGACTTTCAGTCACCCTTTTTTTTGACATTATTGGAGTCATATAGTCAGTCTGGTCAGTCTGAGTCTAGGTCTAAGTCTTTCTTAGGTAGGCTATCTTTGTCGGGTTTCCCTATCATTGCATTTCCTTCTCTTAGCCGGTCGGGTTGTTCTGAGGTCTCATTATTTTGGGTAGGTTGTGGATCATAACCTGGCAAATATTTGTGCTCCAATCGATGTTCTTTCTCAGGCAGAGATTGAAGACTGGTATGGATCGAATCTACAGGTCTCAGTGATCCTAATGCAACAAACGGTGAGCAATTTGGTTAAGAAATGAGAGAGAATGAGCTCGGCGGGATTTCAGAAATCATCTTCTCCATGGTAGAATTCTACCTAAGAAGGTAATTTTCCACAAAGGCAGCAAAGAAGAACTTTGCACTGTGCGGGTTACGCACCTCTCCGGTGATTTTCTACAAGCTTAGTTATAATAAGGTGGGCCTGATTTATTAAAAAGGAATATTATGTTATTGTTTTAAGAGATCAAATAAAGCATGTGCTTTAAGTTAAGTAGCCCGCGCACTTAAAAATGACGTGCAGAAAGACAGGTAGTGGCTTCTCCATATTGCAGGTTTCGCACCCCCTCATACATTTTCCACAATGGAGAAGCTCTTTTCTCATTTTCTGCAAGGAGAAGCTCTTTTCTCATTTTCCGCAAGGAGAAGCTCTTTTCCCATTCTCCGCAATGGAGAAGCTCTTTTCCAATTTTCCGAAATGGAGAAGCAGATTTGGTATTTTCCGTCGGAAGCATTCAGTTTGGGATTTTCTGCCAATTGCATTAAAGGCCCGAGTTCAAGATAAAGATGAAGATTCTCGATACCATTTGAGGTTGAAATCGAAACTGAATAGCATCAAACATGTGAAAAACATAAGTAGTTATTTGACCCCGAAGCCCAATAGATTTGACTCGACAGATTTCATTAAAGAGAAGATGAAGGATTCAAATTGAAGTGTCATAGTTATGATGTCTTTTCTTATTCCCATGTCAGCAATTGGCTTTCCAAATTCTATCATCGAGATGTTCTCTCTTTATGCCCTGTCTTTTTGTATTCTGTCATTTAGAGGGAGATGAACTGATTAAACTTCCTTTGTAACGGTCATCCCATGGCTCTATATGTATGAAGTTGAAAGATTAATGAAAGGTCAGAAAACTTGTAAGGGTAGCATAAGTGATTCCATTTACTTTGTTGGGTTTTCATGTTTGTTGAACCAGTAGTTTTCATCTACATGTGAATAGACAGGACAATTATATATGAAGCTATAATTATCTGCTGGATTCCATTTCATGTATGTGATTGCAGTGAAATTAATTCTATTTACCCATCATGTATGATTCTTCTCCTATTCACCTTTTTATTTAGATGCATCCAAATATAAAGTACAATTATATATGGAGTTGTGATTCCTGCTTGAATTCCATTTCATGATTAGTAGTTGCAGTATAAGCAATTCTATTTGCTGTCTATATGTGATTCTGCTTCTGTTCTCATTAGTAGAATATGCATTCTTAGAATAGATAGGTTTAGTTAGAAGGTAGTCTTTATGATGATCTATAATCAGAATTCTATTGAAGGTTGTAGATTATCTCCACATTATCCTTGCCTGAATTGTTTGTGTCTACAAGCAATTTGGTTAAATCACACAAGAGATGACCTGGTGATTAGTATAAAGACAAATTTATTGAATATCATACACAATTAGGGACCTGTACCTATCATTTCAAAGGGCAGTGATAGAAGACATACACTGACCCATTTGTTGGTGACATCCTTTTGTTCTCTCACCTTGGGTGTTAAGAAGAGTCAAAGATTATAAATCTAACGGGAGGACAAACTGTTAACCAATAGTTTTTGGCGACTCCGCTGGGGAGAACTTTAGGAAAAAGAAAGAAATATTAAAAATTTTTCTCAGAATTCAGATCATTTCCCCTCTCAGCTTCAATTCTTTCAGTCATAGAATACATGATTAGCAATTATGGCTGTTCCTTGGGGAAATGCAATTGGACCATTGAATCTTGCAACATGTCATGATTTACCCAAAGGTTTTAGAAAGAACTTTCCAAGATTCAATGGTGATGGCTCAATATCTACAGAACAACATCTGAATACTTTTTGTAAGGCATGTAGTGTGGTGAATCCTCAGCATGAAGATGTTGCTGTTAGATTGTTTGTAGATAGCCTTGTCGGTGATGCTGCAGAATGGTTTCAAGATTTACCTACAGGATGCATTACCGGATGGCTTGATATGAAACAAAGGTTTGAAGAAAGATATAAGACCGCTAAAGATGCTCAGGTCTTATTGTTACAACTGGCACAAATCAAGAAGGAACCAACTATCTCCATGAGAGATTTCAATGCCAGATTTAATAAACTAATCAAAAGAATACCTGCTGTTAGTGCACCCACTGGAAATAATCTCAAGACATTTTACATTAGTTCCATGCCTCCAGAACTCAGTTACCAATTAAGAAGAGCTAATGTAATGGATTTGCAAGCTGCTCAAATACTGGCTGAAGAAATGGAAGATGACATGTTGGCCTCCGAGAGATGGAAGAAGGAATTTCATGCTAGACCCATGACCAATACAGCCAGTACTCCAATCAGTACAGAAGATATGTTGCTGAGATTATCCAGTGAAATAAATGCATTGAAAAGATAGATTACTACATCAGCCCATTCATTTTATTAGCCTCATCAAGAAGGATTAAAACACCAAGGTGGAAATCAGAGATTGGCTATTGAAACCCCTTCCAAAAAATATAATTCTCATGCCTTTCATCTCAGACAAGAAGGAAAAGAACAAAACTTTGAATATCCAGAAAATGAAGACTATCATACTCCTCATGGCGACTCTAAAATTTTTTATTGTGAGTATGAGACAGATTCAGAAGATGAGGATAATTGTTCTGCTGCTATGGAGGAACCTCAGTTAACTGATGAGCAAACCTCTGATGATGTTCCTGCTAAAGATCAAGTAACTTCTTATGAGGTGGACCAAAGTGATAATGAATTACCTTGGAAGAGTGACCAGCAAAAGGAACATTTCCAGCCTATAGAAATTTTTGAAGATCAAGAAAAGGTAAGCGAAATTGAAGATGTATCTTTGTTTCCTTTTCATGATGTTGATGAAAGTTGTGAAATGGATGAAAAGAATGCGGGTGATATTTCAAAAAAAAATTTCTAAAAATCATCCCAAGGCTGATGGATTATTTAAGAATGAAGTTTCTGATGTTATTGAAGGGCATAATAGTACTGAGTCTTCTTTCATTATAGCTGATAAAGATCAGAGATTTATTGTTTTGAAGATAATAGAATGTTGAATGACCTTAATCAAAGATGTGTGAATGATAAGGCTGAGATGTTTTCTGTCAATCATCCTACTAAAAATGTTGATAAAGAAATTGATGCAATAGTAGATTCTGAACAAGAGGTATCAGATGTTAATGAAGTACTGCAGCAAGACAGAGAAATAAATGAAGATTCTTCCAGTCTTGAAACAAAATTTAATCAAGTCATGATGCCCATTATATGTGAGTACTCTTCCATATTCGATTCACATATTGAAGTTTTAAATCTAGATGAACATCTTGAAGGTTTGACAAATGCAAAAGATGAAGAAGATGTTTCAATTCTGTTAGAGTCTGTGAGTAATGAAGAATCATCCAGTTTTAGCCCGGGTTTGGAATCTGAAGTGGTTATTAACAGTGCTTCTAATGCTGGTATTTTTGATAAAGGTGATGCTGTTGGTAATAAAATAAACACATGTGACTATTTTCCAGCAGCATGTACAAAGTCTGGTGATTGTTTTTCTTCTTCACAAGATAAGTTAGAACATGTGGAAAATGGAGATGCATGTTTCAGCCCTGAGTTGAAGTCATAAGTTATTATTGACAATACTTGCAAACGGTATGGTGATATTTCTCTTCTAAAGGATTTGCAATTTTCTGATTTTGTTTTGAACATTGATATCCCTGCTGAGGATAATAATAGAGAAAATAGAGTTGATAATGTTGGAAGAAACAAATTGGATTATAATCCAGTGGTGCATTCAAAATATGTTGAATATCTTCTTACATCACAGAAGATTGATAACACAAGGAAGAATATATATGGAGGAATAGATGAATCAGAAACCTATGATGAGGCATGGTTATTTGGAAAGGCCCTATGGTTCATAATGTTGCAGATAGCTTTGGGGCTTATTCTCAACATCGAAGGAGTAGCCAGGAGTCATCAATGCTTCTTCAAATCAGTGGAGCATCTCCCTTTGTTCAGGAAAGGTTCATATTTTTCCCTTCCTGTTAATGGCCATGTATGAATCTTTCTTTATTGATGGTTCTGCTGGTGAGGTATACTCACCTTTTGTAAATAGTTTTGTCTTTCTTTTTTTTGGTGTGTCTAGTGTAGCCTTTCCTTGTTTAGTTTTTGTTGTTTTCTCCTGCTTTGTTTTAGTCTACCCTGCTCCCCTCCGCCCTTCCTGTATGCAGCTTCTTGTTGTTCTCTTTGGTCTAGACTTCGCAACCCAATGGATAAGGCACTTGTCTCACCAAAGAAGTTGAATTCTTCATGCACTTTGCAGTACATGATCCCACAGTCGGAGCCAGCTGTTGTCTGACTTTCAGTCACCCTTTTTTTTGACATTATTGGAGTCATATAGTCAGTCTGGTTAGTCTGAGTCTAGGTCTAAGTCTTTCTTAGGTAGGCTATCTTTGTCGGGTTTCCCTGTCATTGCCTTTCCTTCTCTTAGCCGGTCAGGTTGTTCTGAGGTCTCATTATTTATGGTAGGTTGTAGATCCTAACCCGGCAAATATTTGTGCTCCAATCGATGTTCTTTCTTAGGCAGAGATCGAAGATTGGTATGGATCGATTCTACAGGTCTCAACGATCCTAATGCAGCAAACGATGAGCAATTTGGTTAAGAAATGAGTGAGAACGAGCTCGGCGGGATTTCAAAAATCATCTTCTCCATGGCGGAATTTTACCTAAGAAGGTAATTTTCTGCAAAGGAAGAAAAGAAGAAATTTGCACTGTGTGGGTTTCGCACCTCTCAAGTGATTTTCCACAAAGAAGAACTTTACACTGTGCGGGTTTCACACCTCTCTGGTGATTTTCTGCAAGCTTAGTTATAATAAGGTGGGCCCAATTTATTAAAAAGGAATATTATGTTATTGTTTTAAGAGATCAAATAAAGCATGTGCTTTAATTTAAGTAGCCCGCGCACTTAAAAATGACGTGCAGAAAGACAGGTAGTGGCTTCTCCATATTGCAGGTTTCGCACCCCCTCATACATTTTCCACAATGGAGAAGCTCTTTTCTCATTTTCCGCGAGGAGAAGCTCTTTTCTCATTTTCCGCAAGGGGAAGCTCTTTTCCCATTCTCTGCAATGGAGAAGCTCTTTTCCAATTTTCTGAAATGGAGAAGCAGATTTGGTATTTTCCGCCGGAAGCATCTAGTTTGGGATTTTCCGCCAATTTCATTAAAGGCCCGAGTTCAAGATAAAGATGAAGATTCTCGATACCATTTGAGGTTGAAATTGAAACCGAATAGCATCAAACATGTGAAAAGCATAAGCAGTTATTTGACCCCGAATCCCAATAGATTTGACTCGACAGATGTCAATAAAGAGAAGATGAAGGATTAAAATTGAAGTGTCACAGTTATAATGTCTTTTCTTATTCCCATGTCAGCGATTGGCTTTCCAAATTCTATCATCGAGATGTTCTCTCTTTATGCCCTTTCTTTTTGTATTCTGTCATTTAGAGATGAACCGATTAAACTTCCTTTGTAACGGTCATCCCCTAGCTCTATATGTATGAAGTTGAAAGATTAATGAAAGTTCAGAAAACTTGTAAGGGTAGCATAAGTGATTCCATTTACTTTGCTGGGTTTTCATGTTTGTTGAACCAGTAGTTTTCATCTGCATGTGAATAGACAGGACAATTATATATGAAGCTGTAATTATCT
>MU225672.1:1183088-1205277 GCA_018584345.1 Thuja plicata
CTATTCACCTTTTTATTTAGATGCATCCGAATAGAAAGTACAATTATATATGGAGCTGTGATTCCTGCTTGAATTCCATTTCATGATTAGTAGTTGCAGTATAAGCAATTCTATTTGTTGTCTATATGTGATTCTGCTTCTGTTCTCATTAGTAGAATATGCATTCTTAGAATAGATAGGTTTAGTTAGAAGGTAGTCTTTATGATGATCTATAATCAGAATTCTATTGAAGGTTGTAGTTTATCTCCACATTATCCTTGCCTGAATTGTTTGTGTCTACAAGAAATTTGGTTAAATCACACAAGAGATGACCTGGTGATCAGTATAAAGACAAATTTATTGAATATCATACACAATCAGGGAGTTGTACCTGTCAATTTAGAGGGCAGTGATAGAAGACATACACTGACCCATTTGTTGGTGACATCCTTTTTCTCTCTCACCTTGGGTGTTAAGAAGAGTCAAAGATTATAAATCTAACGGGAGGACAAACTGTTAACCAACACATCTGAAAAATAATCTTGAAGTAGCCCTTGAAGATCTAGACAGATCTGAGAATGAAAATGAAGAACTCAAACTAAAATTTGATGGCTCACAAATGCTTATCAAGAAAATAAGGAAAGAATTAAAAGAGTGCTCCACCAATGATTTGAAACTGAATGAAGAGAGCAAATCTCTGAAAGATAAGATAGAAGAATTGAATGATCAGTTAACTGATAGCTTAACAACTATTGAAGAGAAGAACAAAGAAAACAAACAGTTGGATGAAGAACTCACGCAGGCCAGTATGAAAATCTTGGAATTGGAAAATATCAAGAACAAAATTGAATATGAATTATCAAGAGAAAAAGACAAGATTGATAAACTACACACAAGCTCTAATCTGATTCAATCATTTCTCTATGCACAAAATATAAAAGGTGACACCACTTTTATGGGATACAGTTTAGCTCAAATTGAGATCAACTCATCACAAGAAAGAAAAAAATCTCTAACAGAATCTTCAAAAGAAAATAAAACTGAAAATCATGAAGAGACTAAAGTAGAAGATAAGAACAAGGCAGTCAACCATACTTGCTATGCCTGTAAAAAGCATGGAAACTTGGCAAGAGATTGTAATAATGTAATACCCTTAAATGGTTACTGTTACTCTTTTAATAAGTTTTGTCATAGAGCTATACATTGCAGAACAAATCAAAGAAATCAGCCACAACTGAACCAAAGGAATCAAACTCAATTCAATCAGAGAAATCAACCTCAAAGAAACTTGTAGAACATTACATGTCAGATATGTAAATACAATGGACACACAAATAAGTAATTTAGCATGATGAATAACAACACCAGACCTCCTATCATCTGTCACTCATGTGGAAAATCTAGACATATCTCAAGGTTTTACAGATCAAGAACAAAAGGACAAGAGAATCCCAAGAAGTCTCTGTTTGAAGAATTAGGTGAAGTTTGTGGAAGCCAAAGCTAACTCAGATAAAATATGGGTTGAAGTAAAGGAGATTGAAGATAACAAGGTAGTAGATGCATCCTCAGTGGACGCACCTTCTACTTCTGAATAGTTGACCCTCATGGTCTTAGGGGGAGCTATTCTAGCTCTGAACCCTTGCGTGGATGGTATACTCACCTTTGAGTATGCACCTATGGATTCATGCATGAAATCAATAATTGAGGTTGTATGTATTCATGCATATCATTTACTTCATTCAGAACAAATTTTGAAATTCTCTCTATAAACTGCTTTATGACATCGCACATTAAATGCAATTGATCTTTATATAAATTGGCAAAAGATCTTAAAATAGCTTTAATTTGCATTTGAGATTGAGGCATTCAGAAAGAAGATAAGCATCGAGCATCAAAGGACTAAAACTTGAAGGATTAGTTGGT
Organism: Thuja plicata; assembly: GCA_018584345.1. NCBI lineage: Eukaryota > Viridiplantae > Streptophyta > Pinopsida > Cupressales > Cupressaceae > Thuja > Thuja plicata. The sequence continues at coordinate 1,184,991 of MU225672.1, forward strand.
TTGTGAATGGATTACATTTGGAATGGAACCCTAGCAATCGTGTCATTTCAGAATCATTGTGAAACCCTACTTAACCTACTTGCAAGTAAGTATGGCAACCCCTGTTGTATTCAACATTGCTAAGAGGAAGAGATTTTTTTTCAAGAAGCATCCATTCAAGTCCGTACTGGATGATGTCCAAGGAGAATTCTCAAGGACTCTGCTTGGAGTCGTACATGTAGAAGACATCCGCACATATGTTTATTGCAAGAAGGAAATAGTTGGAGACAATAGCATTGCATCTCTCATGGGTTCTATGATGAAACTAGATTATACATTCAAGGATGAATATGCGCATCTCACTGATAACCCTATCTTTGAGTATTCCAATGCGCACGAGTTCTATGAGCTAGAATGGGTGAAGATATTACTGAGCAGGATACATGATGATCTATACTAGATAGGTTAGGTTCCTATCTGCATCACTGCTAATCTAATTCATGAGATGACTAGACTACCCAAAACTGGACCAGTTCTTCCAAATGGTAAAGATGTTAAGAAAAAATTTGAGAAAGCATGCTTATCCAGGAGTGATAGGCGTGGTATGATAGTTGATCCCATCAAGGAAGATGACATAAAGCTAGTTACCATGATACTAGGTTATAAATTTCAGCGCGCAAGCAGACTAAATAGTGTATCTATGGGCACTGTCTTAGCAGCAATAAAAATGGTGAAGACAATACTTAGTACAACCTATGTGAGATATTGCACGCTCAATTGATTGACAACATCCAAGCTATCAAGCATGACAAGAGAAAGATACTTAGGTTTAGTTTACTGATCGTATATCTCTACTTCCACATAGTAGGAATGGTTGAAAATCTCTACCTAGACAAAAGAAAACCCACTATGTCACAAATTTCACTAAAAGAAACATCGAAGAGTAGTGTGAAGGATTCTATGGACATAGAAATCAAGACATTCAGGATCAAGATGCAGAAAAGGTTTAGGATACATGAGAAAATAGTCAGGAAGTACAAAGACACCATATGCTTTATGGTGGAGACTGATTGTACTTACATGGAGGTAGTTGAGCCTAGGATGAAATGGATTCACCCTCTTGGCTATGAAGTCGAAGAACATGTTTTGGAAGGTTATGCACAAGTCCCCTTATATGTGCCCAAGGATCCCAATTAACCTAGATGGGGCACTTACAGAGAAAAGACAAATCAAGTTGATTCTATCTTATACAATGTTGAGAGCAAAAGGAAGGCATCTAGGATTACCTCAAATATCCTAAAAGTTCATAGTGTTACACAAGAAGATCTTGACAAAGCTAGAGAAGCTAAGATAGCCAAAGAACTTGAAAAAACTCTCATAGAAATAAAAATAGAAAAGACTGATGATATGCCCAAGAAGAAGAAGAAGAATTCACATGAAGATACATCTGTGCCACCAACCACCATTGATCTAAATGCATCTCCACCATCAGTACCTAGCAAGAAGTCTAGATGAATGAAGGAAGCGCCCACTAGTCATCTATCCCCAAGAACTACAAGGAGAAAGGTAAAGAACACACAAGCTCCTCCTGAGGTAGGTTTCAAACCTAGTCTTAATGTCTTAAGGAACATAATTGTCAATGAAGGAAGACTAGAGTCTCTCAAGAATATATATGACAAATATCAAGAGATAGACAAATCAGAGATTCATTCTATGATCATCTCTCATATGATTAAGTTCAAAAGGATAGTATTGGAACTTAAGAATATCATACTAGACAAGGTCTGGAACATACTTGATATGTTGAAAAGGCAAGCAATTGAAGAGGATATGAGGATAAGAGAAGAAACATTTGATAGTCTTCTCTCGGTGTACTCGCAAGATGAGAAAGTCATTTTGTTGAATTTAGTAAAGCTGCACCTAAGAACCAAAACAAGAATTCTTCATATCATGAACAAGGAGTATGATTTGGTTAGTGAAGAGAATCATAAGGCATTTGAGCGGGTATTTTTGGATAGACATATGTATCCATCAATGACACCTACACCTAAGGCAACTATAGTTCCTCCTAAACATGTTGCAGAACTAGTAATTCAGAATGCACCTAAGATAGGTCCATAGGTTTCAGCACCCTAAGTCTCAATAGCCTCTGATACAATGTTGTAGGTCAAAAAGCTTTTGATTAAATTTTTCTCAAAGTAAAATGTAAAGTGTCAGGTTGTATGTTGAATCTCGAACCTTGAACTCAATGTTCAAAGTTCAACATCCCATTTCCCGCTGTGCAAGTCCATGCTCATCTTTTCAATTAATAAGTTTTGCAAGCCCATGTCAAATGTGTAATGTAATATTGAACTGTGAACCTTCAACTCACTAGTTCAAAGTTCAAAGTTCAATTTCCCATTTTAAATATGTCATTCCTTCTTTAGCTTGTGTCTTTTTCTATCTCAGCATCATATTTTTTGAGATCTTGAATCTTGAACCATAACTTTTTTTGTTCATAATTCATTTTCCCCTCACATGTCATGCATCAATTTGTCATATTTATTACTTTTGTTAAGTCATGGCTAAAGGCATTCGAGATATTGAACTTTGAACTTGGTACATCACAGTTAAAAGTTCAAGATTCAGAAATGCAATAATGATCAGACACACTCGGCATGTGCCAAACTTCACTTGCATTTATGAAATTGATTTTTGAAAAGATGGGGAGTGATAGCAACTCAACTAAAAGTATAGTTTGCCCGAGTAAGCAGGAAATGCGATGGGACATGGAAAGCTATTGACAGCAGGAATCATTGATTCATGACAAGTAATCATAATTACTAAAAAGAGGTGACTTAAATGTATGTATTTGGCTTTCCTTTTCTTTTCCATTTCTGTTTTCACCTTCTGTTGGAAAGCTAGATGGGACTGAAGATCTTTGAAGGTTTTTCTCTACAAGGAGAAGTGTTGGCATCGATGAGTCTCAAAGTATTTTCTCTTATTTTCCTTTCTGGTTTTTAAGAATTGCATGTTGTAGAGAGGAAATTTCCATTGTTTCATATCTTTTCCTAAATCAGTAGTGCTAGGAATTATCATGAGTAGTTCTACTAAGTCGGCCCAATAGGCCAAATTTGTAAAGGAGGATAAGTTTTCTCCTATAAGTAGCTATTTACCAGAAATGGGAGATATGATTCTTGTCAATGACGCCATTGCATAGATTGTTCACAAAGTTAGAAATTCCAAAGCCGAGACTATATAAACCAAAATCATTGAAAGCGGTTTTTTGGAGGCTACTGGTTTTCCTGAAGTGACTTTGTGCCCTGAATTGGTAATGGAGTGTAGAAACAAGTATGACAGGGTAAATAAATGTATCTGCTTTCTTTCCAGAGAAATTTTGGTGTCTGCGAACTGAAAAACAATAATGGTGGCCCTGAGCCTTCCCCCCACAGAGACTTATGTCTCCCATGATTTTGAAAAACCTAAAGAAGATTTTCTCCACAATTTCAGAGATTATAGTAACAATATAGCCAGAGAATAGTTATCCAAAGCTGAAAGAGGAGGTTCCAGACTTCCCAAGCCTCTAAAAAAGGACCATTTGGTAAGAGAGGTAAGAGGTATTGTTGTCGTGCTGAACATACTAAGGGGAAAACCTAACGACATAATGTGGGAGGACTGGATGAACATCCTCATTCAAATCATTCTGACTGATGGAAAATATGTCAACTGGGCTGAAGTAATAGCGGCAAAGCTAGATGAAGAGCTATCACAGTCTGCAAAAGCCTCTAATTTCTATATGTCCTCATACCTATTTTATGTTTGAGCCATCTGTAGAAACTGGGAGGGTCTACCTCATCAACAATGGAGAGATGACATGACGATCTACAAATACCATTCTTATCTGCAGAAAGAGAAGAACCTAACGAATTTTCAAAGGGTGCAAGATACGTTCCTAGCCAAGCTTGTCTTTGAGCTGGGAGGAAGAATAAATTTCAGAATGTCTGAAGAGGCTATGGAGTTGATAAAGGCTTATGGTAGTTTCTTTGTTCAATTCCCCACCTTCAGTTATCTAAGGGTAGGAGGCTTTAGTGGTGAACCTGTGAAGCTCCCATGCTATTGTCTAGATAAGTACATTCTATTGGAAATATGAAGGAAAATTATCTAGGTCAGATTGAAATTCAAGCTTAAAAGAGGAGTGGTTTCATTCTTTCCTATTGATTTGGAACACTATCACCTCAGATTAGCACATGGTATGTCTTCTCCTGATACCGAATTGAAAGTATTCAATATCCCTTATTATCAAAGTCACAGCTATTTTGACAGCAAGAAATTTATGGTGAACCATTTCAAAATAGATGCCACCTTCCTTCATCAGCCAAGTTTGGAAGACTATTGGGCTGACTGTATTGATGAATTTGAGGTTGTGAAAAGAATGCATTCCCAATTTTCACTAGATTAGATTATTACCCTGCGACTGCCTTTTAAAATTAAAGGGCTTGACACCAATGTGGAAGAAGATGTGACAGAAGCCGAATGTGCAAGACAAAATAGCGAAGCAGTGGCCAAGAAAATAGATTGGGGAAGAGAGGAGGTAGATGATTTGAATTCTATTTCTGAAAGTGTGTTCAAGAGAATAGATAAGTGGTTGAAGGAAATAAGCAAGAAGAAGAAACAAGAAATCCCTGTCTCAGTAACTAGGAAGAGTATAAGGATTTTGAAACTCACCACTTCTCCCACTATTACTAATGAAAATGAGGAATTGCTTTCTGCAGGTGAATCCAAAACTGAAATTGAAGATCATATCGAAAGTGGAGAAAAAATCCATATACTGAAAAGGCATAATCAATCCCTTGCATTACAGTTGACTCTGAATAGGAAGAGAGTGGAAAATAGCATAAGAGAAAGGTTTAAATGGATAAGAGTCTAGCAAGCCCTCTGAAGATTCAAATGGTAGGGGAAGACCACCAAAATGTGTCAGTATCAACCCCTTCCATTGATGCTCTAACACCAAAGAGTCCCAACTGGTTGGGGCTTTCGGTTAATAAGAAAAGGAGCATTGTTCCAATATCAGCTCCTGTTGGATATATGGTTAGAAAATATCTTGAGAAAACCCCAAGAGGTAAGAAGCCAAATATAGAAGCCATGGTTGATGTGGATACTAAGATAGGACACTGGATGGCAGAGATATTCAAACCAAACTCAAATAAAACCAGTGATGAGGTTACAGAAAGTGATTTCCATGTAGAAAAGATAGATCTGGGCATATCCACCAGGGCCACTGACTTAAAAATCTTTGATTCAGCCAATAAGAAGATTAGTCACTGAGTGAAAAAGGATGCTGAGGATAAGATCAAATTGAAGTAAGCCATTTTTGAAATGGCCAAGTATATTCAGCAGCTTCATAATCCTCTGCCTCAGCCATTGACAATGGTCCCCTTTGATTTGGATGTAAAGTCTCCTAAAAGTCAGAAATTCCTAGAGCAGGTACACAAGGACAGATCAATATCAACAGCTTTATACAAATTGATGGATAAGGTAAATGAAGAAATTACTAGGTTTGCTAGTGATTTTGATAATGTGATGAAAAAAGATGAACAATTACTAAATACAGTAGAAAATGATGTGGAGTTGTAGAAAAAGAAAAGAGGGGGATTAGAAATTGAGATGCATAATATGGATAATGCTTATACCTATGGTATAAATAAGTTTATTTCTAAAAAGGCAGTGCCTGGAATGGATGAAAATTCAATGTTCATAGTCAAAGTGAATTTGGAATGGGAAAGTTCATTATATGAATAGGAAATAGAAGAGTCATCTCAGATAATTGAAGTTTAGATCAACCCAAGAGACACCTTACTGGCACAAAATGAATGTATAGGGAAGATCATTAGACTAGAAAATGAAGCCAGTAGTGAAATTTCTAAGGTGCTGCCCTACTTCTAGAAAAAGTTTGAAAACTTGAAAGCTGCCAAAGAAATTGGAATGACTGATCATTTGATCCTAGCTCATCCGAAATCAGCAGTGGTCTACAATGATGAACATCTGAAGGTGATTGCAAACAAAACCCAACAAACATAGCGCTTTAAAGATGTTTGGCTGCAAAGGTTTAAAGTGGCTATCAAACCAAACCAAAAGCAGAGACATAATTTATCTATGACATTTGAGGAATGGAAGACAATGAAGAAGGCCATGAACACCAATGCTGGAGCTACAATGGGCCAATCGCCCAATAAGTTATCTAAGTAGTTTTCTGTTTTAGTTTGTTTTTGAAGTTCCTGCTATTTTTGAGGCAGTTAGTTTTAAAACTGAATTAAGCCATGTGTGGCTATATATGATATTTTGGATGACCAAATGGGGGTCGGTTCTTTTGCAAAAGAAACTCAATTTTATTATCGGTTCCATTTTCTTAAGTTCTTCCTACGGTGATGATACTGGATATTTTCAAATATATGAAAATATATATTATCAGTTGGTAATATAAGAAGATTTTATCATTTTTGTGGATCAGTTGGTCTATTGAAATGCATGGTTTTCATTTCAATTGGAGTTGAATGAACATGCTTTTATGATCTATTGAAATATATTTTGGATCTGTTCAGTAATCTTTCAAGATTTATTATCTTTATAAATCGGCCTTTATTTTGTTATTCTTCTAATTAAGGTTCGAGTCAGTTGGCTCGTATATCTTATTGATCTTCAAAATCTCAGAATAGTTAATCAATTATCTATGGTGATGTGAATCACAGCCTTTCATTCTGGTCAAAAGTATGCTTCAAAAATAGATGTTTCTGAATAAAAGGTTTTATTGACATTTTTTCTTGTTTAAGGTAGTTGTGCCTTTAAATGTAGAGAGTGTGGTTGTGAGTGACTCACTCAATTTATAGTGCATTTATTTCCTTTTGTGTTTGGGTTTTAAGAGTCTTTGATAATTATATTTCAAGAAGGAAAAATCTATTCAATAACAGATTTTTGGTGACTCTGCTGGGGAGCGTGTTTAAAAATATCAGTATGCTTTTTTTTGTTTCCAAGTGAGAGAAGATTATGGTATTTCCTGTTTATGTGATACCTGGTGAAGAATAAATTCCCCCTTTCCTTCAACCTAACTTACACTTTTTAGATACTCAAGAAGACATCATTTCTGATTTAGCTATTTTAGCCTAGAAAGTAAGGGAAAGTGATCAGCAATATCAGTAGGTTAGATTGGTGATAGAGGAGGAAGAAGAGATTGGGGAGTGGTCGAGAGGACTTCCCATAGCACAAGAAGCTGTAGTGGTGGATAGAGCAGCTCAAGACCCACAAGGGCCATAAACCTAGATTCTCGTCCTTATACCAAGTTCCATAGGAGAGAAGGTATCTTTGATAAGTTTTATCAAGATTTGCAAAAAAAATTCTTTACTATTACCTTTACCCCTAAGAAGAAAGAAAAAATTAGGCCTTCCTCTCCCCCTAAATTTTCCCTTGAAGCATCTTCAATTCAATCCAATTGGTAGGCTTTAACATTATCTGGTACTCAAATTCCCCCCATTGTAACCATCTTCCCGACTTCAATCTTGGCCCAGCATTGGGGAGCGGCAGTAGGTCCTCTAAATGTAGGAGGAAACCATCCCTTACCAAAAGGGGCTAGAGATGTATTACCTAAATTCTATGGCAATGGTAAAGTTTATGTAGATGACCATTTGAATTCTTTCAATACTACTTGTGGGATTTTAGTTGTCCAACATGAAGATGTTGCAATTAGGTTATTTGTGCAAACCCTTACCAAATCTACTGCCGACTAGTTTTACCATTTTTTGAAAGGTCATATTACTGATTGGAACTCAATGAAAATAGCCTTTGAATCTCGTTTCAAATCTGCTAAAGATGAACACTCCCTCTTGCTCCAATTGTCCCAATTAAAGAAGGAGATGCAGGAGCCTATGAGGGAGTTCATGGCCAAATTCAATAAGATCCTATATCAGATCCCTAATGCTAAAAGACCGAATGGTGAAAATCAAAAAGGTTTCTTTGTCAATGCAATGCCCCCTGACATAAGCTATCAATTGAGATGGGATAGGGTGGCTGATATAGCTGCAGCCCAAAACCTTGCAGTAGAACTTGAAGATGACCTCATAACGGCAAGAAAGTGGAGAAGAGATGTACAAACATCGACAAATCAAGCCTCTACTTGTGGCTCTAGTGATCCAGTAGTACAAAGATTAGTTAATGATATGATTTCCCTAAAGAGATAAATTCCAAAATCCCCTCCTGCCCCATACCAAGATGTTCCTCGTAGATATCCAAGTCAGGGGACAGGAAATTATGAGAAATCATTGAATTCTCTGCTGGTTTAGTGAAGACTACAAATTGAGTCCCCTCCTGTAAAAGGAAATATGTGTATTTTTCATTTGACTAATGAATATGATGAAGATTCATGTCCTGAGATGGTGCAATACAAATAGCTAGAAGCTAACAAAGAAAGTATTTAGGAGATCCCAGCTGATGAAGAAAACTCTGGAGGACCTGGCGATTCTGTAAGTTACTACTTAGAGTATGAGTCTAATTTTGATCGTGGTGGTGATGTTTTTATTACTCTAGAGGAACCTTCTTGCTCTATGCTAACCAGGGGTCAACAAGGAAGCAAAAATACCAATCAAGTCTCACATCCATTTCAAAATAAAAGAGAAAAGGAGCATGTGAATGCAAGTGGTAGCTCAAAGATGGATAAAAAATCTGGACTAGAGGTAAAGACTCTAAAAAAATTAGACCCTGATTCTTCCTTTGATTTTGTTGATTTTTTAAAATCTTCCAAGATTCAGATTTCTCCTGTTGAATATTTGAAGTTAAATCCCAATGAGCTGGATAAATTAGTGAATTTTGTAAAAGGGTCATCTCCTAAAGTTGTAGCAAATCAAACAAATATTGTGTCTTCTCATGAAACTCCTATAAACTAGAATTCAATTTCCCCTGAAAATGTTCAAACTATCCTTAGTCAGGAATCCTCAGAACCTACTCAATTTTCTAGTAAACCAGAACCTTTCTATGTATCTTTGTTCATGCATGGTCATAAACTTAGTAACTACATCATAGACTCAGGGGTGTCAGACAATATAATGCCTTCATCTGTAGAAAAATCCCTAGATTTTTCCCTTAACAAAACCTTTGGAAAATGTTACTCAATGGATTCTAAACAAGTCCCGTTACTTGGTCAAATAAAAGATGCTCAAGTTTCGTTAGCCTCCTATCCAAATAAAAGGCTAAATTTAACTATCCTTGTGGCCGACATACCTGCTAGCTATGGTATTATCTTAAGTCAAACCTTCTGCCAGGACTTAGGAGGATAAACTAAATTAGATTGGTCACAAGCAATAATCCCCATTGGCAATCAGAAGGTAATCCTACAACTTGAGACCAAGTCAAAATATATTGCTTTCCCATCTGAAGATCCCAGAGCTCAGATCTTATACCAAGAAATAGATTTTGCTAATTATGTGATCTTACCTAAAGAAGATGTTGCAGAGTTGAAACCTCCCAGAAATGAAGGAGTTTGGATTCTTGAGTTTGATGGGAGCTGCTCCTCTACAGGTTTAGGTGCAGGGGTAGTTTTGATATCTCCTATTGGTGAGAATTTTCCTTTTGCTTTTAAACTAGAATTCAAGAATACAAATAACACCATTGAATGTGAAGCATTTCTGCTCGGTATTCAAGAAGCAAAGAGAAAAAGTATCAAAATCCTGAAAGCTAAAGGGGATGCTGAGTTAATCGTGAAGCAAGTGAGAGGAATATATGCAGTAAGGAATGAGCAGATGAAGCATTATAGAAATAGGTTTTGGGATGAAATTGAAGGTTTTGAGGCATTTGCAATTGAGGCAGTCCCTAGAGAGTTAAATTCTAGATCAAACGTACTTGCCGGTTCTGCAACATTACTCTTTCCCAATCATAATTTTGACAACAATCAGTATACTATAGAGCTAGTTCACTGACCTAGCGTGCCAAGCAATGCTAATTCTTGGCAATTTTTAAGTGATGATGCTCGTGTGTTGATATTCTTACAAGGTATTGAAAAATTCTCCTCAGTATTTTTCAAAGGTTCAGAATTCAAGTGTCAGGAGTTTTGTACAGATGAGCAGGTGAACGAAAGGGAAGATATTGTGCAATTGAAGGGAAACCATATACCTAAAGGCCTCATAATAATGGAGAGCTTGTTTGACCATAGTGATTGTTTTATCAGTCAAACTAAAGAGGCCAGTGGTAAGCAATCTAGTGATTTTGAGAAAATAAATATAGGTAGTGATGAAAATCCTAGAAATGTGAATCTAGGCACTTGTTGTAGCCAGGAAGAAAAAGTTGTATTCACAAAATTATTGAAATAATTCAAAGATATGTTTTCTTGGTCATATGAAGACTTGAAGGATTTTAAAAATGGACAGGTTCAACATCACATCCCATTGAAACCCGACACCAAGCCCTTCAGGGAAAAACTGAGGAACTATAATCCTAAGGTCTCTGATGCCATTTTTAGAGAAGTAGACAAAATGCTGAGTGCTAGAATAATCTACCTAATTCACCATTCTACCTGGGTTGTGAACATAGTTCCAGTTCACAAGAAAAATGGTGAAATTAGAATCTATGTAGATTTCAAAAACATGAACCAGGCCAGTCTAAAAGATAACTTCACTCTTCCCAACATGGATCACATTTTGCAGATGGTAGCAAGTTCTGAAATGATGTCAATGCTAGATGGTTTTTCAGGATACAACCAAATCATTGTAAACCCTAGCGATCAACATAAAATGGCATTTACTACTCCTTGGAGTACATTCGCATATAATCAAATGCCATTTGGCTTGATTAATGCAGGAGCCACCTTTCAGTGTGCCATGAATTCCTCTTTCAGTCACCTACTGAATAAGATAATTTTAGTTTACCTTGATGACTTGACTATTTTCTCTTGTAAGAGGAAGAAGCATGCAAAAGACCTGAAGCTCATTCTGCAAGAGTGTAGAAATAGAGGGATATCACTAAATCCTAAGAAATCTATCTTCTGTGTGACAGAGGGAAAGTTACTGGGTCATATAGTTTCGAGAGAGGGAATTAAGATCGACCCTGAAAGGGTTCAAGAAATACAACAATTATGTTTTCCCTCTTACAGGAATGGAATAAGATCTTTCTTCAGGCAAATTAACTTCTTGAGAAGATTTGTACCTGAATTCTCAGAAATGACTAGGCCTATGGTAAACCTGTTAAGTGAAAAACAAAGTTTCAAATGGTCCGAAGAGGCCAAGAAATCTTTTGATGAAATAAAGAAGGCAATTGCTCAAGCTTCAGTGCTGTCTCATTCAGATTTTCGAAAAGATTTTGTAATACATTGTTATGCCTCAGAACATACTATGTTTGGCTTCCTATTGCAGAAAAATGAAGTGGGTGAAGATGTCCCCATTTCTTTCATGAGTGTTCCATTGAAGAAACATGAACTAAAGTACTCCCCCACAGAAAAAGAAATCTTTTGCAGTAGTGAAGGTTGTCAAGCAGTTCTGATATTACATCCTTCATTTGCACTCTACTGTCTATGTCCCAAATTCAGTTGTCAAGAGTATTCTACCTCAGCAGGAGGTGTCTATGAATAACAGGGCAACATGTGTAGCAAAGGTGCAAGAGTTTGATTTAGAAATAAAACCTACCAAATTAGTAAGGGGTCAAGGACTCTCTAAGTTGATTGCAGAAAATGAATAAGAATCAAAAGATAACATTCCCTTGTCTTTGTTTACTGGACTGAAAGATGCATGGCTTTTGAATGTAACCTTTTATTTGACGTATGGAGAATGTCTAGATCACCTCACTGTAAAAGAGAAAAGGAATTTAAAAATTAAAAGAAGTAAAGTATGTTATTTTTTATGATGTATTATACAAACAAGGCTTAGATGGAATGTTCCTCTGGTGTGTTGATGAAGATCAACAAAAAAAAATGCTTCAATCCTTTCACAATGAAGCTTGCGGTGGACACTTCTCCTCCTTAGTAATAGCGTTCAAGATACTAAGGAATTGTTACTGTTGGTCCAGAATTTTCAAAGATGCTTACAAGTGGGTAGCATAGTGCAAAAAATGTAAGCTATTCTCTGGAAAACCTCATTTGGCATCCTTACCATTAAGACCTATGGTTATTGAAGAACCATTTAAGCAATGGGGTATAGACTTCATAGGACCTATAAATCCTCCTTCAAGTATGGGTCATACTCATATTCTGACCGCAATAGACTACTTTACTAAATGGGAAGAAGCCATTCCTGTAAGAAAAACCACTTCAAAAATAGTCTGTTCTTTCCTAAAAGAAAATATTTTGGTAAGATTTGGAGTTCCAGCAAAGATAGTAGCTAACAACGCACAGAACTTCTCCTCTTTTGAAATGCAGCTTTTCTGTTATGATAATGGAATTCAATTGTCACACTCATTTGAATACTTTCCTCAGGGCAATGGTCATGCCAAATCAACTAACAAGAATTTTATTTCTATAATGAAGAATTTAGTTGATGATAATTCTAGAGATTGGCACAAAAAGTTGCACAAAGCACTATGGGAATATCACACTTCACCAAAAAGAGCCATAGGAATATCACCTTTTGAACTGGTATATGGTGTGGAAGCTTAGCTTTCTCTACCATTGGAACTAGTTGTTGCTAAATTACAAAAGGTGATTGAAGACCAACATTTCCACAATGGTCTAGAGAAAAGGATCATGTATTTGTGCAAGATTGAAGAGGAACAGGAGAATATTGTAGATCACATCACTAATCACCAAGCTAGGGTAAAAAAGATCTTTGACAGAAGAGCTCGACCCAGGAATTTCATGACAGCGGATAAATTTTTGATGTGGGACAAAAGACAAGAACCCTGGGGAGCACATAGCAAGTTTGAATCATTATGGAAAGGACCCTTTGAGATTAGCCAAGAGATCGGTCCAAATTATTTCAAATTGAAGTATGCTGATGGAACAAAAATGCCCTTGTCCTTTAATGGGAAAGATCTCAAGCTTTATTAGCTATAAGTTTTCATTCTCTCATGTACATATTGTTTTGTTGTGTCTTAGGCTAGTTTTTGCTTGCTTGTAGGCTTAGTTTTGTGTGGAACCAAAGACTTTTGGAGTTCATAGTTTTGTCCCTCATGATCCTATCCCCAGTCAGAGCCACCTGTTGTATGTCAAAAAGCTTTTGATTAAATTTCTCTCAAAGTAACATGTAAAGTATTGAATTGTATGTTGAATCTCAAACCTTGAGCTCAATGTTCAAAGTTCAACATCCCATTTCCCACTGTGCAAGTCCACTCTCATCTTTTCAATCAGTAAGTTTTGCAAGCCCACATCAGATGTGTAATGTAATATTGAACTGTGAACCTTAAACTCACTAATTCAAAGTTCAAAGTTTGATTTCCCATTTTACATATGTCATTACTTCTTTAGCCTACATCTTTTTCTATCTCGGTGTCACATTTTTTGAGATCTTGAATCTTGAACCATAACTTTTGTGTTCATAATTTATTTTCCCCTCATGTGTCATGCATTAGTTCATTGTATTTATTACTTTCATCAAGTCATGGCTAAAGGCATTCGAGATCTTGAACTTTGAACTTGGCGCATCACAGTTAAAAGTTCAAGATTCAGAAATGCAATAATGATCGGACACACTCGGCACGTGCCAAACTTCACTCGCATTTATGAAATTGATTTCTGAAAAGATAGGGAGTGACATCAAATTAAATAAAAGTACAGTTTGCCTGAGTAAGTAGGAAATGTGATGGGACGTGGCCAGCTATTGATGGTAGGAATCATTGATTCACAGTAAGTAATCATAATTACTAAAAAGAGGCGACTTAAATGTATGTATTCGGCTTTCCTTTTCTTTGCCATTTTTGTTTTCACCTTATGTTGGAAAGCTAGATGGGACTGAAGATATTTGAAGATTTTTCTCTGCAAGTAGAAGTGTTGGCATCGGTGAGTCTCAAAGTATTTTCTCTTATTTTCCTTTTTATTTTTTAAGAATTGCATGCTATAGAGAGGAAATATACATTGTTTCGTATCTTTTCCTGAATCAGTAGTGCTAGGAATTATCATGAGTAGTTCTAGTAAGTTGGCCCAATAGGATAGATTTGTAAAGGATAATAAGTTTTCTCCAATAAGTTTTTGTTTACTAGAAATGGGAGATACGGTTCTTGTTAGTGACAACATTGCAGAGATTGTTCATAGAGTTAGAAATGCCAAAGTTGAGACTATATCATCCAAAATTGTTGAAAGTGGTTTGTTGGAGGTTGTTGGTTTTCCTGAAGTGACTCTATGCCCTGAATTGGTAATGGAGTGTAGAAATAGGTATGACAGGGTAAATAAATGTATATGCTTTCCTTCCAAAGAAATGTTGGTGTCTGTCAGCTGACAAATAATAGTGGCAGCCCTGAGAATCCCCCTCACAGAGACTTATGTCACCTATGATTTTGAAAAAGCTAAAGAAGATTTTCTCTGCAATTTTAGAGATTATAGTAACAATATAGCTAGAGACTAGTTATCCAAAGCTGAAAGAGGAGGTTCCAAAGTTCCCAAGCCTCTAAAAAAGGACCATTTGGTAAGAGAGGTAAGAGGTATTGTTGTCATGCTGAACAGACTAAGGGGAAAACCTAAAGACATAATGTGGGAGGACTGGATGAACATCCTCATTCAAATCATTCTGACTGATGGAAAATATGTCGATTGGCCTGAAGTAATAGCAGCAAAGCTAGATGAAGAGCTATCCCAGTCTGCAGAAGCCTCTAATTTCTATATGTCCTCATACCTATTTTATGTTCTAGCCATCTGTAGAAACTGGGATGGTCTGCCTCATCAACCATGGAAAGATGACATGATGATCTACGAATACCATTCTTATTTGTAGAAAGAGAAGAACCTAAGGAAATTTTGAAGGGTGCAAGATACGTTCCTAGCCAAGCTTGTCTTTGAGCTGAGAGGAAGAATAAATTGCAGAATGTCTAAAGAGGCTATGGAGTTGATTAAGGCTTATGGTAGTTTATTTGTTCAATTCCCCACCTTTAGTTATCTAAGGGTAGGAGGCTTTAGTGGTGAACCTATGAAGCTCCCACGCTATTGTCTAGATAAGTACATTCTACTGGAAATATACAAGAAAATTATCCAGGTCGGATTAAAATTCAAGCTTAAAAGAGGAGTGGGTTCATTCTTTCCTATTGATTTGGGACACTATCACCTCAGATTAACACATGGTATGTCTTCTCCTGATACTAAATTGAAAGTATTCAATCTCCCTTATTATCAAAGTTGCAGCTATTTTGACAACAAGAAATTTGTGGCGAACCATTTCAAAATAGATGCCACCTTCTTACTTCAACCGAGTTTGGAAGACTATTGGGCTAACTGTATTGATGAATTTGAGGTTGTGAAAAGAATGCATTCCCAATTTTCACTGGATTAGATTATTACCCTGTGACTGCCTTTTAAATTAAAGGGCTTGACATTGATGTGGAAGAAGATGTGATAGAAGCCGAATGTGCAAAACAAAATAGTGAAGCGGTGGCTAGGAAAATAGATTGGGGAAGAGAGGAGGTAGATGATTTGAATACTATTTCTGAAAGTGTGTTCAAAAGAATAGACAAGTGGTTGAAGGAAATAAGAAAGAAGAAGAAACAGGAAATCCCTATCTCAGTAACTAGGAAGAGTATAAGGATTTTGAAACTCACCACTCCTCCCACTATTACTAATGAAAATGAGGAATTGCTTTTTGCAGGTGAATCCAAAACTAAAATTGAAGATCATACCAAAAGGGGAGAAATAATCCATATACAATCTCTGAGGATTACAAGAACCAGGAGCAAAAGGCAAGAAAAGGAAGAATCGATCCCCTGCCTTATAGTTGACTCTGAATAGGAAGAGAGTGGAAAATAACATAAGATAAAGGTTAAAATGGATAAGAGTCCAGCAAGCCCTCTGAAGGTTCAAATGGCAAGGGAAGACCACCAAAATGTGTCAGTATCAACCCCTTCCACTGATGCTCCAACACCAAAGAGTCCCAACAAGTTGGGGCTTTCAGTTAATAAGAAAAGGAGCATTGTTCCAATATCAGCTCTTGTTGGAGATATGGTTAGCAAATATCTCAGGAAAACCCCAAGAGGTAAGAAGCCAAAGGTAGAAGCCATGGTTGATGTGGATACTAAGACAAGACACTGGATGGCAGAGATATTCAAACCAAACTTAGATAAAACCAGTGATGAGGTTACAGAAAGTGATTTCCATGTAGAAAAGATAGATCTGGGCATGTCCACCAGAGCCATTGACTTAAAAATCTTTGATTCAGCCACTAAGAAGATCAGTCACCAAGTGAAAAGGATGCTGAGGATAAGATCAAATTGAAGCAGGCCCTTTGTGAAATGGCCAAGTATATTCAGCAACTTCATAATCCTTTGCCTCAGCCATTGACAATGGTCCCCTTTGATTTGGATGTAAAGTCTTCTGAAAGTCAAAAATTCCTAGACCAGGTACACAAAGATAGATCAATATCAATAGCTTTCTACAAATGGATGGATAAGGTAAATGAAGAAATTACTAGGTTTGCTAGTGATTTTGATAATGTGATGACAAAAGCTGAACAATTACTAAATACAGTAGAAAATGATGTGGAGTTGTATAAAAAGAAAAGAGGGGAATTAGAAATAGAGATGCATAATATGGAGAACATTTATACCTATGGTATAAATAAGTTTATTTCTAAAAAGGAAGTGTCTGGAATGGATGAAAATTCACTGTTTGTAGTCAAATTGAATTTGAAATGGGAAAGTTCATTATATGAACAAGTGATAGAAGAGTCATCTCAGATAATTGAAGCTCAGATTAACCTAAGAGACACCTTACTAGCACAAAATGAATGTATAGGGAAGATCATTAGAATAGAAAATGAAGCCAGTGGTGAAATTTCTAAGGTGTTGCCCTACTTCCAGAAAAAGTTTGAAAACTTGAAAGCTGCCAAAGAAATCAAAATGACTGATCATTCGATCCTAGCTCATGTGGAATCGGCGATGGTCTATGGTGATGAACATCTGAAGGTGATTGCAAACAAAACCCAACAAACATAGTGCTTCAAAGATGTTTGGCTGCAAAGGTTTAAAGGGACTGCTGAACCAAACCAAAAGCTGAGATAGAATTTCTCTATGGCATTCAAGGAATGGAAGACAATGAAGAAGGCCATGAACACCAATGCTAGAGCTATAATGGGCCAATTGGCCAATTAGTTCTCTAAGTAGTTTTCTATTTTAGTTTGTTTCTAAAGTTCCTACTATTTTTGAGGCAGTTAGTTTTAAAACTAAATTAAGCCCTATATGGCTATATATGATATTTTGTATGACCAAATGGGGGTCGATTCTTTTGCAAAAGAAACTCAATTTTATTATCAGTTCCATCTTCTTAAGTTCTTCCTGTGGTGATGATACTGGATATTTTCAAATATATGAATATATATATTATTAGTTGGTAATATAAGCAGATTTTATCATTTTTGTGGATTAGTTGGTATATTGAAATGCATGGTTTTGATTTCAGTTGGAGTTGAATGAACATGCTGTTATGATTTGTTGAAACATATTTTGGATCTATTCAGTAATCTTTCAAGATTTATTATCTTTATGAATCGGCCTTTCTTTTGTTATTCTTCTAATTAAGGTTTGAGTTAGTTGGCTCGTATATCTTATTGATCTTCAAAATCTCAGAATAGTTAATCAATTATCTATGGTGATCTGAATCACATCCTTTCATGCTTTTTGGTCAAAAGTATTCTTCAAAAATAGATTTTTCTGAATAAAAGGTTTCATTGAAAAATTTTCTTGTTTAAGGTAGCTGCGCCTTTAAATGTAGAGAGTGTGGTTGTGAGTGACTCACTCAATTGTTAGTGCATTTATTTCCTTTTGTGTTCAAGTTTTAAGAGTCTTTGATAATTATATTTCAAGAAGGAAAAATATATTCACTAACATACAACAAAAGATTCAAGGGATACTATAGTGATTGATGATATCAAGTTGAAAAAACATTTGTAAACTCAGAAGAGATAGAGAAGGCATGCACAGATGATACATCTTTGCGACAAGATAAAGTACCCTCTATAAATTCCACATATTTGAACAAAGAGGAAGATAATCAAAACAATGAGATACCAGTCATGGAGATCCCAGTTAAAAGTGAATGGATGGATACTAGTCAGAATACCATATTCACACCATCCATTCAACCATCCACCTCATTGTTGTCAAGTTTAACTCCTGACTCAGCAAATATGGATGCTTGGGGAGAAGAAGACCTAATCAAGATCAGTGTCCTAGCCATGGAAAGGGCCACTGAAAAATAGGTTATCAGGAATCCTCTTTTCTTGGAATCAGTAAACATTCTGAATGACCTAGTACTTGTGTACAAGAAAGTAGTAGAAATTCAGTCAGTTGATGATGTAGACAGTATACTAACGAGCTTCAAAGCACATTTTAGAAGCTTAGTAGACTTAGCTACTAGAATTACAGAAGATGAGTACAAAAAGGAAAGATTGAACAAACTTGTAAAGAATTTTTCCTTAGATTTAAAATCATTGAAGATTGGTCAGTCTATGTTGAAAGAATTGGCAGCTAAAGGCAGAAAAGTAATAGCCAACTACATGGATAGGGTGAAATCAACCACTCAAGATATCAAGAAGATTGAGGAGGAAGATATCTTGGTTGAAAGTATTAGGAAATCAGTTGAGACATCCACACAAGACATGAACATCTACAACAGTATCTATCAAGGTCAGCTTGACAAGATAGAAAAAGCCAAAATGGAGATCAATAAGATAAGGACATGATAGACTCAGTTGAGAAATGCACTTGCACCCTCCTTAGTAGTTTTGGATGAGAAAATCAAACAGATTGATGCCACTATTGTCACATATGATCAAGGTCCTTGCATGGACCTGATGAAAATGGAGAATCTCACTTATGCTTTATGCACCCATCTCCAGACAGTTGATGCAATGAAGGCATTCTGGCAGCAAGAGATAAAGAGTCTTCAGGTTGTATATCTAGATGTATATATGGAGTAAGTATCTAGAGACTTATAATTTTCCAACCCTTGGCATTAATGTCAAAGGTGTAATAATATACAAGGAATATGTGTAGTATATATTATAAAGTATAATGATATACAGTTTTTGGGTGTTAGTCAATTATGAGTAACTTGGCCACATTCCTTTGTTGTCATTAATGAAAAAGGGGGAGATTGTTGGAAATTTGAATCCCAAGGATTATATGGCTTATTTTGTGTTTTCATTATGGCAAAAAAGTCATATGAAGTTTTGACAGCAAACTATGAAGTGAAAATTGACTAAGTGTAGAAGACAGAATAGAACAGTGACTTGCAGTCAATCAGGGCATCAGTGCATGTGTGTATGACCACCTAACGATATGCACATTCAGACTTAAGCTCTATGGTATGTTATTATTCTTAACCTATACATGCATGGTACAGAATAGCAGTACGGACAAGTTACAAAAAGAACAAGTCCACCAGCAGTTCAGAATACAGAGTATGAAGCCAACTTCATTGTTTTGATTAGTGTGTAATATTTTGTTATGTAAAGGCTAAGAACCTATTGTAATAAGTTTTTAAGCATGTATTAAACATTTTTTTAAACACTCTTAAGCCAATTTGTTTGGAAGCATTGTGTATTATGTTTTTGGGTCGACTAAGGTCTTGTTTGTAATCGTGTCTATTCAAGCATAAAGATATATATATGTAATGCAAAGATACATTTGAAGTGTCATCAAATAAGTCAGAGAGGATGTATAGCATAGTAGTATGAAGATATCAGTATGAGATAGAGTCCTTAAATAATTTAATATCATAAGTGCATAACTGGAATTGATCATACATATGTGTCACATATAGTAGTTCATCTTTGGATATAGTGTATATCTATTCTCAGGAGGTTCTAGCCTTCTTTCTCTTTGAGTAGTGAACTCTTAGATAGTGAGTCCTCACCCCTAACAGGGTTGTTTGTAAAAGACTCTTAATAGGGTCAGACCCTTAACCAGGTCATTGTACTCACATTGTAAAGACTACTTCTAACAGTGCAAAGGAACTTTAACAGGTTTATTATACTAGTACAATATTTGTGGGTACTAATTCCCACCGAGATTTTCCTCTAATCAAGGTTTCCCCATAATCATATCAAGTTTTATGTGTTCTTGTGTTAAGCTTCATTGAATGTATATTTGATTTATGTTTAAGTTGCTGAATTTGATTAATTAGCTAAACACTGATTCACCCCCCCCCCCCTCTCAATGTTTCCAACAA
>MU225672.1:1205350-1239497 GCA_018584345.1 Thuja plicata
TATATATATATATATAATCTTTACATTTTGGTGAACCTGCGATAGACAACTCTTTCATTTTGGTGTTAGATGCTTTGCCTCTTTTCCTTAGAGACTATCTTTTGCATACATATTAAATTTTGTGCTCTTGCATTTTAAAATACAAAAAAATAAAAAGAAATCTACATACTCATAAAAATACAAAAACATTTCTTGCATTTCATTTACTATGAAGATCTTTAAGATTCTTTGGGGTATGTTTATTTTCCTCATTATTCTTTGTTTAGCATCTCTTTATAGTACTTATGATATTTATGAAAGTATCATCCATTTCATCATGTTTTTTACTCTTCATGTTTCACTTGCTTATGCTATTTTGAGATTAACTAATACTAGTCTTCCTACTTTCAAAACTTTCATTAGGGATTTATGTAGTGGACTTATTACTCTTTTGGATTATGTGAAGAATTTAGTAGATGATACTGTTAGGAATAATAGTCCACAAGACAACTGAGAGGGGGGGTGAATCAATTTTAGTATAGATTATTAAACTTTAAAATTTATTAAACATATCAACAAATCTAGATAATAGGACAGTAATAAACAACACCATAACACAAGATTTTTTGATGAGGAAACACTGTTAAAGGTAAAACCCCAGTGGGAATTAACATCCACAAATAATGTACCGAGAGTATAGTATCCCTATTAAAAGATATTAGCCCTGTTAGGATCTTGTTACAACATTATAGTACATAGTCCCTGTTAGGAATCAAAGGAAAAAGTAGGCACACTGCCCAAAGAAGGTTAAAGCCACCCTCAAGGATTCACAATCTGCATCAAGTATATATAGCAAATACATAATCTAGTGAACTATCTGATAGAAACTATCTTTGCTTGATCAGTTCCAATGAAGTATCAACACTGCTCTCTATCCAGTAGTCAAGCTTTGCAGCTTCACAAATCTCTGCTCTTCTCTTTCTCTACCACACTTTTCACAAATGAAAAGATCACTCATATATACCCTTTTACAATAACCCATTAGGTCAGCCAGTTAAGCTTTCCTAATACATAATTAACTAGGTTGGCCAATTAAGGCTTCCCATCATACAAATAATAACATAAGCCCTTGCTAAGATACACATAGTACCTATAACAAGTATACAACATTTAAAATTCATCAAAAATACTTCCAGATCCACAATCCACTCTCATAATTGATTTCCACATGTTACAAGTATGAAGTCAGCCAGGAAATAGATCTTCTCCATAACACATGCCACAACTGACATCATCAGTACCCAAACAAAAATAAAACTTAACCCATTTCACTATAATATCTTAGATCTCTATCCATAAGCTCACAAGTTCTGAAACATCTTCCTTAATAAGATATACCCAAAACACAGAGACCTTCTCTATCCAGAATCACAGTTGCAGTCTGGAAAAATAGTCTTCACTAAATGAACTGTAACCTCCACATAATGTAACATAAAGTCATGAAACCTTAGGATTAAGGTCAGGACATAGCCTTCTACATAAATCCAACTTATATCCTTCTGAATCATCCATACAATGTCCGTACACATGTTCCAGTTAAGTAGTATGTCTGTCTTCTCCATAGAAATATATGTTGACATCAGTGAAAAATAATGAATATCAACAGCATGATCAGTAACCAAAACTGATATCATCCAAAAATCTCCCCCTTTGGCATTGTTGGAAACATATGGGAAAATCCATATGCGTCAACCCAAAAGTACTCTCTCTCAATACAATCTTCTCAATATCCTCAACATAAATTTCCCAAAATAGTAGGGATTTTCTCATAGATTCCTTCCCCCTTTGGCAGCAATGGAAAGGGTGCCATAACTCATCTGTAGTCTTCAGTAGCTTTTTCAAATATTCATGTCTGATCAGCTGCAAGATGACCCAAATATGCTCCATAGTGTTCTCTTGTGATCACTCCCCCTAAGGATTAGATCCATACATCAAGTTCAAAGAATAATATAGCTCTAAGATCCACTGGACTGATGCATGTCTGCATCATTTTAATTACCACTAGGAGGGGCCATCACCCCAAGCATGCCTCTAAGGTATTCAAAAGCATCTTTTGGAAAAGGTTTAGTAAATATATCTGACATCTATTCCTTTCTGCTTATGTACTCCATTTTAATCTCCTTAGCAGCTACCTTCTCCCTCAAGAAATGATACTTGATAGAAATATGTTTAGTCTTTGTGTGAATTATAGGATTATTCAACATGTTTACTATACTTTTGTTATCACAATGAATAACCATTAGCTCCTTGAATATTATTCCAATATCTTCCATCATTTGTTTCATCCAAACAACTTGTGTGCAATTAATTGTAGCAGCTACATATTCTGATTCAGTAGTAGATTGAGCAATACAATTTTGCTTCTTTCTTAACCATGAAACCAATCTCTTCCCAAGGAAAAATGCACCACCCCTTGTGCTCTTTCTATCATCCACATTACCTGCCCAATTAGCATCAGTAAAAGCCTACAAAGTAAAATCATCAGATTTTTCATACCATAATCCATACTCTACTGTTCCTTTTAGATATCTAAAAATTCTTTTCATAGCAGCAAAGTGTGTTTCTTTAGGATCTACCTCATATCTAGCCACAATTCCAACTACATTGGTAATAGTTGGTCTAGTGTGTGTCGAATATTGTAAACCTTCAATCATTGACCTGTACTTAGTCTGCCCAACACTTTGAGTCTCATCACTTTTAGTTAGTTTGTTCCCTATTATCATAGGTGTACCAATAGGTTTACAATCTTCCATTCCAAATTTCTTTAGCATTTACTTAAGGTACTTGGTCTGAGATATAAATATGCCATTTTTACTCTGATTAATTTTCAAACCAAGAAACAATTTCATCTCACCAATCATTGACATCTCAAACTCATTCTCTATTTCTTTAGAAAACTTCTTACTCATTTTATCATTTCCTCCAAAAATTATATCATCAACAAAAACTTCTATAATTAAGATTCCATCTTCATCAGTTCTTAAATACAAATTACTATCTGCATTACCTTTTTTGAAACCAAGATGAAGTAGATGTTTATCCAGTCTTGCATACCATGCCCTCGGTGCTTGTTTCAGTCCATACAGTTCCTTCTTTAGTTTGCAAATAATGTTTTCATCATCTGTCAAAGGAAAACCATCAGGTTGCTTAATGTACACTTCTTCTTCTAGGTCACCATTCAAGAATGCAGATTTCACATCCATCTGATACACTTTGAAGTCTTTATGTACAGCATAAGAAAGGAATAGTCTCACAACTTCCAATCTAGCAACAGGTGTGAATGTTTCTTCATATTCTATGCCTTCTTGTTGTGAGTAGCCTTTCCATACCATTCTAGCCTTGTTTCTTACCACTATGCCTTCCTCATCCATTTTGTTTCTAAAAACCCACTTAGTTCCAATCAAATTCTTGTTTTTAGGTCTTGGAACCAACTCCCATGTATTTTTATTCTTTATCTTCTCTAGTTCTTCTTCCATGGCTTTAGTCCAAGATTCATCTTTACATTATTCATTAGTATTCTTGGGTTCAGCTTGAGAAATCAAACAGATCTCATCTCTAACTTTAGATCTAGTCATCGTGCCTTTGCTTGCATCACCAATAATTTGATCTTCAGGATGTTTTTTCTTGACATACCTTGGAGTCTTCAATGTCTCAGTAGCTTCTACATGTTCTTCTTCTTCAATCTCATACTCAATCATCAAGGGTTCTTAAGGTTCAGCAACAACTTCTCTTGTTTCTGTTATTTGACCACAATCATACATTCTTTCCTGAATTTGAAATTTCTCATCTATCCTCACATTGGCACTTTCAATTAGTTTTCTCAATCTCATATTGAAATATTTATATGCTTTACTCTTAGTAGAATAACCAAGAAAGATTCCTTCATCACTTCTAGCATCAAACTTTCCTATCTCATCATCTTTTGATATAGAATTTACTACCAAATATTCTAAACTATTTCACACTAGGTGTATGACCAAACCATAATTCATAAGGGGTTTTATTTGTACCTTCTCCGATCTGAATTTGGTTTAGTGTGCACACAACAGTGCCAACTACTTCTCTCCAATGTTCATGTGATACATTTCCTTCCAACAACATAGTCCTAGCAGCATCTAATATAGTTCTATTTCTTTGCTCTGCTATCCCATTCTATTGTGGAGTTCGAGGAGCTGAAGTCTGTCTATGTATTCCATTTTCTTCACAATATGTGTTAAAAAATTTTGATGTAAATTCTCCTCCTCTGTCTGATCTCAAACATTTCATCTTTAAACTAGATTCATTCTCAAATTTTGCTTTGAACAACTTGAATTTTTCAAATGCCTCAAATTTCTCTCTCAAATATGTAACCCATATCATTCTAGAAAAGTCATCAATAAAGAGTATAAAATACTTTTCACTATAGTATGATCTTGTTCTTGTAGGGCCTCATAGATCTGTATGCACCAGATCCAACTTCCCTTTTGCTGAATAGGCTTTGCTCTTGAAAGTGCTTCTATTCTATTTGCCCATAACACATTCTCTACACATAGTGTTAGATGGCTTAAAAAATTTAGGTAGATCTCTTACTTCTTTTGTCATACTTTCCTTCACAATGTTGTCAAAATTAACATGACAAAATCTTTTGTGCCATAACCAGTTGTCATCAATCTTTGCAATAAAACAAGTAGCTTCATATGTGTTTAATTCAAATACATTACCTCTATATTTAGTACTAGATGCTATCAAGTCTCCTATTTTACTCTTGATATAAGATTTCCCATTGATGAAGTTAAGTTGATAACCCTAATCCACTAGTTGTCCAACACTCAACAAATTATGCTTGAGTCCATCAACAAGTAGTACATTGTCAATGTTAGTCTTACCATCCAATGAGATACATCCAATCCCAATAATAAGTTTAGGAGTATTGTCACCCAATCTAACAACACCACCATCATGCTTCTTCAAAATTACAAATTTATTTTTATCTCCAATCATATGATGTGAACAACCACTATCTATGATTCATTCAGATTTCTTTTCAGCTCAAGATACTAATGTTTTTTCCTCATGCATAGGTTCATCATCCTTAATAGCAATGAATCCAATTTCATCAAAGTTACCATCCTCATCATCAGATATTCCTTCATTAGCATAATAGCATTCCTTATCCTTTGACAATTTATACTTGAAAAACTTAGGTTTGTGCTTTGGAATTTTTGTAGGACATCTAGATGCAAAATGACCAATCTTATTACATGAAATACATTTCAAAGGTAATTTTCCTTCAAACTTACCCTTACCTCTCTTTTCTCTTCTAGAAATCAGTGCAACAATTTCATCTAGCTTCCTTTCTTCTTCCTGTATTTATTCCCAATCATCAGCATAGGCTCCAAGTTCTTCTCTCAGATCATTACTGCTTGTGCTTGCATTTCCAGCTAAGGTCTTCTTGTTCTTGTGCACGATTTCTTTGAATGCTGACTCAATTTAGGTTAAGTGTCTCCCAATTCTGTGGCCTCAAATGTAGTTAGTTTTCCAATCAACATCTCTCTGGTGAAGTTTGGTGTCAAAGGTATGATCTCCTCTATAGCCTAAACCTTGGTTCTGTATGCAGATGTCAAAGATCTCAGTATCTTTGCAATTGCTTCTTATTCACTATAAGTTCCTCCAGAGTTCCTAATACCAGTCACCACCTTAGTAATTCTTTGTGAATATGCTTTGATGTTCTCATCTTCTCTCATCTTTAATGATTTCATCCTTGTCATCTAGTTCTGTAACTTTGCTTGCTTTGTAAATTTGTCACCAACATATAGTGCTTCCATTCTTGACCAGATTTCATGCGCAGAGTCCAAGTCCTTTACTTTAGTGAATTCTCCTTCTAATAGAGCATTGATTAGGGATTCCCTTGCAACCATATTACATGAAAATAGCTTCTTCTAATCGTCAATGGCCTTATCTAATTCATCCTCAGTTGTGTAACCACCTAGATTTGGTCTTCTCTGACCATAGACCCTATTTTCCCTAAGTGTGATCATACCCCCAATTATGTCACAACAATGTTACATTGGCATAATTCATTTTTCAAATTTAATGTACTAAGTGATTTTTATCACTAAATTATATTAACTACTATAGCCATACAATTCAAATCAATTCAAACCAATTAAAAAAAAAACAAATTTAAAATATGGCTATAGTATTTAATCATAAAGGAATTAAATAAAACCTTAAATAAATTGCTCACTTGCGAATGAACCCATTCACCTAGCCTAGTTAATTTAATTAAATTGGCTATAGTCCTATTGATTATTAAAAAGCAATTAAATGTTTAATAATTAATATCCTATTTTTGAATGAATTATTTTAAATAATTCATTTCATTAATATTCCTCTAAAACCCAACCTAACCTATCTCAACCACTTTGACCATAGGTTCAAACCCCTCCCAACCCATTCACCCTTGCTAAAACTAATCTTAATCCTAATCTAATTCTAACCCACCTCCTAATATTGTCACATTCCATTAGGGAATGATTAAGGACTCCACCCACTTGAGAAAGTCAAGGAATCTCAAGATTCATTTCCTCAAGTTTACCTTCTCAAGCTTTCCTTACACCCTTCCCATGCTTCTTTAAGGCTCTCATTAATGCCTCATTAATGTATATTTCTTAAGAATATGTATCCACCATGTCTATTGAATGCCTTTGGCATTTATTTCCTCTTACACACCATTAATGAGTTTTTCAACTCCATTAATGCACCTTGTCCCCCCTCTCTCTCCTCATTCTTCTATAAATAGAAGGTGTTTTTGAGCACAAATAAGCCCATAACTCATATTGAAAATGCATTGTTATGCTGTTAGGATTCATATAGACTCTTATTTCATTTAGTTTCTCATGTTCATGCATTGTTATTATGTTCATTTTTAGAGTTAAATATGCATGTTTTCTTATCACTAGTTTGTTTTAACTCAAATCTTTCATGCTAAGTCGTATATGTCACTGATAGTAGCATAATCTAAGGGCTATTGTGTTTCTTATCATACTCTTCTTAGTTAGAAATAAATAGGTCAATTTTAGTTGCTTTATATGCTCACCTAACCATGTTTTCCACTAATGCAATGACCTATTGAAGTGTTGTGTCTCTCTTAACAGGCATAAAAATCACACACACATTTTTGACACCCACCATGGGGCTCGATTTGAGATTTCTCTCATTTTTAACCTCATTTTTCACTAATCTTTCCTGCCAGTTTTCAGTTCTAGAGTCGCACCTTGTCATTTTTGCTCGCATCCAGGATACGCCATCGCACCACAGAAAATGACACTTGCATCCGAGATTTCCTAGATTGTTTTTGGTTTAGAATCGCATCTGGGGAACATTCAGTTGCATATGGGGAACATTCAGTTGCATCTGGGGAACATTCAGTTGCATCTGGTGACAAGGGATCGCATCTAGTATATGGTATCGCATCTTTTGTTTTAAGATTGCATTTCATGAAAAGTCTTACGTACTTCATTGCCTAACCTATAACAGTTTTTTGACTTTAGTTTTTTTGTCTTTTTAAGAAGCCTAATTAGTGTTTGCATGTTTCTATCAAAGATTTTCATGGGAGTTGAACAAAGAATACTAACATGGTTTTTCAGGTTGCCCAACCCCTTTCTTGACCTCTATTTATGTGCTTTTCACACTAAAAACATTTTCTAATCTTCCACTAAACTGACTAGAGGACTATGCTCTTTTCCTTTTAAGGAAAATAAAAAACTCACACATCATTTTATGGGTTGAAAGGAATTTGGAGATAACTGAACCAAGAAAACATAACTAAATTTCTTTTGGATTAGTAAATGAACAACTTAAAGCACTAAATTTCTGGGCTAATTGAACAAACACATTGTCTAAATTTTGGGAATCAAAAATTGAACAAGCTACTCGCCTAGAATTGTGGACTAATTTAACAAGAAAACTTTCCTTTCAAAGCATTTTGTTTTCCATTAAATAGGAACATCTTAAATCAAGAACAACATTGCTTGAGGGAACAAACTATTTGCTTCAATCTATTTTGGGATAAAATGGCATGGATTAGGAGAGTATGCTCTTCTTCTTTGGAGGAATCAGAAATCTAGACATCCTACACTTGCCAATCCTTTGTATGCTTATTTAATAGTAGAGGGCCTTCCAATTGAGGAAAAAATCTCCCGGGAATGACCCAAGTGAGGACAGGTTTTACGCCAACCCTTCCAACTCACTATAAACAATTGCTTCCTCGTAGGCCAAAGCCTCAGAAGACGGAGCCGGTTTTGTTCATGGAATTTTGACATCATTCCTTGAACATGCTTGGGTATGTGTAGAGTGCAGCCACTTGAATCTTTCTTGCGAGACTACACATATTTGAGTACTCATGGGTCTATATGCCTCAATTTTGCCTTGTGCAATTCTATGGGGGATGGTTTCGAATGGATTTCCTAATCATAGACAACATTTAAACTGAAATAATTCTTGATTCACCTCCGAAAGGGTGATAATCCTTGTGCAAGGTAAAAATTAATTGCCCCAAGACACTCATCATATTATGCCCTCACTTGTATTTGGATTCGGCTAATACAACATCATAACTGGAGCCATTGCGTGCTTGGTGATGGTTGTATTCTAATTAGCATTTGAGTGTGTACCTAAGTCAATGAGTAAGGATTTTCATCCTCCACCTAGAAAATAGGGATAAGATGTGTGCCTGTTTCACCCTTTAACAATGCAACAATGCTTGATGTAACTGAAAGATCACTAAAAAGATAACATTTTCAAAACAAGCAACAAATCTCAAACCTTGGTCTACACATGTGTTTTCATTCACTAACAAGTCTCAGAACACAAAACTACAATCAGACGAACTTCACGCACTTCCAAGATGATTTTTTCAAAACTAACAAAGACATCAAAAAATCGCATCCCAGATTTCCTGGCTCATTTTTGGTATCCTGGCTTGCATCTCGTATCCTAGATCGCATCTGGTTAACACATCATCATATCTAGGGTTCTAGCTCACATCTAAGGTCGTCAGTAGCTCACATCTTGTATTTCCAGACTCGCATCTGGGAGCTCACATCTAGGATAATGGGCATTTTCAGGATAGCTTCTCCAAAAAACTTAGTTAATTTGGATACCCTTTTGGCTCTTTAGTCTACCCCTGTTATCTTTTCTAGTCTCCCTGTAGCATGTCTAGTCAATTTTTCGTTATCCATCTCAATACATGTGATCTATTTGCTTCTTACAAAAACTTGGTTCCCAACTCACTATCAGGGAATTCTAACCCTCTGACTCTATAATCATTTACTTCCACCAAAACTCAAATGATACTTCCACCTAGACACACTCACTTGAATGATTTGAGACACTACCTAACCCTCTCGGGAAACTTTGACAGAGTTGAGATACGGATACATGGTTAACACAAGATGCAACAAGTACACCTCTAAAGGATTGAAAGTTCCTTCTAAATTGCCACACTTTCAATGAGAAACATCTCACAGTTCCCTACTCAATCTAGATTCTCTACAAATGGACAGATCCACTTGCGGATAAAGTGAGGCTTTTGACAAATATGACAATAGAAAAAGCCAAAAGCATGAAGATATCGATGAAAAAGAACCCACATTTGAACTTCCTCTATTTGAATCGTGTAGTGAGGATGACATCACTGAAGAAGAGTATGATAAACTCAAACAAAGCAGGAGGTTCCATAAGATACTAGAAAAGATGATTGACGAGGATAAAGAGAAATACTTTCTCCACTTAGCATCGACTAGCGTAAAATTACCCCTAGATTATGATGTGGAACAACTAAAAGAAAAGGAGATACTGACTCCTATTTCTATTCTTTCCAAACAACTTACCTTAATGCAAATGGAACTTGTGACTCTCAAGCAAGAGAAGGCTAAACCCAAAATGAAATACTCGGTGGACTCCATTTGTCCATTCCTTTCGACAAGAGTATCACTATGGTTCCATTCCCTCCCAATGTGGCATGGCCAAAATACGACATGTATACATGAGAGACCGATCCATATGACCATGTTCAAGAGTTTTGTGCTCTTAGCCTAGAGTACATGCATGAACCT
The DNA here is from genome assembly GCA_018584345.1 of Thuja plicata. Classification (NCBI taxonomy): domain Eukaryota; kingdom Viridiplantae; phylum Streptophyta; class Pinopsida; order Cupressales; family Cupressaceae; genus Thuja; species Thuja plicata. The sequence goes on from MU225672.1 coordinate 1,215,487, forward strand.
ACTTACCTCATGCAACTATTTCCTTGAAGTCTAGGAGGCAACGCCATGGAGTGGTTCTCAAAACTTACACCCAAGGTAAAAACTTTTGAGGAGTTGATTCAATAATTTATTCAACATTACTCCTACAACATCCAACATGATGTGACTATGATCGATCTATGTAATACTAAGCAAAAGACTGGCGAATCATTTACACACTTCCTCAAAAGATGGAGGAAAATCTTTGCACAGTACTCAAGAGCTATCCTTGAATCGGAGAAGATGGAAATATCTGTCAATAACTTGATACCAGAATTGAACTACGCATTGCAAATGCAAGATTCCCATAGTTTTGACAAGATGATTAAAAAAACCCTTCGTATCAAAGAAGTTATGGTTAGAAAGGGGTAGATCACTCTTCAAAGTGAAAACAAACCTAACAACTCCAACTCCAAACCTAAATGGTGGAAACAGAACAAAAATGTTGTCAATGATGGCGTAGTAGATGCATCTAATGTTGGTCCTAAACCTAAATTATTCAATCTAACCAACAGTATCCAAGAAATCAAGGATTCCAAGGTAAAAATCCCCATACCCAAAGCAAACAATGATAATATCAAGGGTCAAAAATGGACTTCAAAACCTCAAAGAACATTCACTCCTTTGGGAGAGCCTCTCGAGACTATTTTGAAGACACTTCTAGACAACAAAGTTCTCACAATACCAGATTCCAAACCATGGGAACCAATCGTCAAACCAAGGTGGTGGGATGATAATTCCTACTGCATCATTCACAAGAACACAGGACACAAAACTAACAATTTCCTTAAGCTTAAACATGTTATTCAAGACCTCATTGAAGGAGGAAAGATCAAAGTGGATGGACACACTACCAATGAAGATCATACAACTTTCAATAAACCATTTCCTAATTACGAAAAAGGGGAAACATCTAAAGGAAAAGGTAATGAAGTAAGCTAAACCTACTCTAATAATGATAACGTTATCAATATGCTAGACATTAAAACTAAATCAATTAATGTGGTCACAATCAAAGGTGTTTCTTCCCAATTGAATGTGGTAACTCAGAGCCAAGTACATGTCACAATCAAAGGACCCAATTATTCCCCAAAACCAGCATCAATGTCCAAGGTTCCTATCGTTCCTATTCCTAAACTAGTAGTGAAACACGTGGTTACTATTCCCTCAACAAAGTATGACTTGGTAGACCAATTGCAACAAACCTCTACCAAAATTTCCATTTTTGAGTTGTTCAAAATATCCACAGTGCATAGGGAAATCCTGGAACAAGCCCTACATGCTGCAAATGTACTGAAGGACCTTGACATAAACAAATTCCAAGCGATGGTCAATCACATCTCAGTGCCACATTATCTCTCCTTTTCTACAGAGGATGATAAGTCATTAACACATCCACATAATCAACCCCTCCATATTGAGGTCATCATTCATAAATCATGTGTTAGATGTGTATTGATAGATGGAGGCATAGGATTGAATATCTATACACTTAATCTCATCAAAAATTTGGGTCTTTCAGAACAGACCATTGACTCTAGAAGCAAAATAACTATCAAGGCTTATGATGATGAAGAAAGATCCTCTAAAGGTCTTATTATTCTACCTATCAGAGTTGGTCCAATTGAAAGGAATGTCGTATGTCAATTTTTGGATCCAGCCCTAGCCTACAATATCCTATTGGGGAGACCATGGATTCACGAAATGCAAGATGTGTCATTCACTTACCATTAGTGTATCAATTTCCCACATAATGGGGTGGAAGTGACAATTCCTGCGGATGCTAATTATACTTGACACAATATCAAAGGAGGTAGTATGATTCCACATAACAAAGAGGATATGGATGAAATCTCTCCTGAGAGCACTAAAGACATGGTTATGAAGATTTTTGGCAAAACCTTAAAACTTGAAGAAACAGGTATGGGAGAATACAAACTAGACCTAACTCCATCACTGACAGAACTTCTAGTGTCACCAAGATCCTATGGAAAACCTTCCTTGACATTCACACCTACTGAATCCAAGGAGCCAGAAATCCATAAATCAACTGGCATGGTAAAAGCATCCACATCTTCTTTAGATAACACAGAAGAACATGCAGTCTTGGACTAGCTTTACAAAGGACAACCGAAGGAAGAAGAGGTCAAACATGTAAAGATATCTCCAGAATAGTGTGGTAAAGGATATGACCTCATCAAGAAAATGGGATACAAAAGAAAGGGACCTCTAAGTGACACTGGAAGAGGACTTATTGAATTTGTACACATGGAGTTCAGGAAAACCAGAGACAAAATAGGACTAAGTTTCAATATTGAATCTAACAAACCTTCTTCAAAAGATAGTATGATCTCTAACAAAGGGAGTGATGAAACAAATGAGATAGAACTAGATTCGTATTCCTATGAAAGGTTATTACATGTTGGAATAGAGAATCCCAACTATCAAGGAGAGCGCTATGCACCAAGCTTTAAGGTACCAAAAAATCTTCACAACCCTTTGTTAGCACAACCTCCTATTCAAGAGGTAGGAGACATAACAACAGTTGATCCAGAGATATCATTGATAGCAACAATTACTCAAGACACACCTCAACAATAGGATTTACATCCTAACTGGGGGCAGTTAGTCACAATCACACATGTCCTTGATCTACCGCACTTTGATCCATAGATAGCTAACCGAGTACACTAGATAACTATTGTTGAATACTTAAATAGATCTGATGACAAAATCACCGACTCTCATTATTATGAATGGGATGAGAAATCTATCACCATGGAAGACATTTAAATAGATACAATTCACATGTTTGTGGCTCCCTTGGCACCTCATGAAAATTCTAACACTACTCCCAACCATAGTGATATTTCTGAAGCAGAGGAAGATTTCCTTCCCCCAATCATTGATGGAGAGACTGGTGTTCTCATAACTCTAGAATAATTTTAGAGGTGATACGCAAGAAGCCTCCTTTTACGAAGAGATGATGAAATTTCTACTGATGAGTCACTTGAGTTTGGTCTACATATAACTAAAAAGGATCATTTAAGTGATGATCTAACTCTTATTGATCTAAACATCAAATAATTTAACTTAACAAGACATGTCATGTCAATTAATAGTCATGATGCTAACGTGATGCTTTCCTTCCCAGAGTCTGATTCCTTGTCTTTGATAAACCCAGACCTAATTGATTAGAATAGTACAGACCCTACTCCTATTCTCAACTTCCCCAATGACTACACCTTGGCCTGCTATCTCAATGCTTGTGAACCTTACCCTTCTTCCACCAATTCAAGGAGCGTGAACATGTCATGGGAGGATATCAAGTTTCTCAGTCAAAAATTTAAAAATAAAAAGAAAAAGGGAACTGATGGTGAAAACCATGTTGTGGCAGTGTCAGATCCTAAAATAGTAAAAACAAGAGACGTATCTGGTGGTGAAAACCTCTCAGAGGTGCCAAAGGATGAGATTCCTTATATCCTCCCCAAACATTTTTAGGAAAGGTCTTCAGTTTTGATAGAACCAACACAGCTGGTTAATTTGGGCACAATTAAAGATCCTCAAATAGTACACCTAGCACAATATTTGTCAGAAGAGGAAAAGGTACAGTTCACCAAATTCTTGAAAGAGAAGAAGATCAACTTTGCATGGTCTTATAAATATATGCCTAGACTAGATCCTAACCTAATCATGCACCACTTGTCTATAGCTCTCGGGATCAAGCCAGTGAAACAAAAACTTAGAAAGATGCATCCTCATGTTGCATTACTAGTAAAATCAGAACTAGAGAAATTGTTGAAATATGGATTTATCAGAGTCATTGCCTACATAGGATGGATCTCCAATGTAGTCCCAAAGTCTAAATTCGATAAATCTATCAGGATATGTAGGGACTTCAGAGACTTAAACAAGGAATTTCCAAAGGATGACTTCCCACTACCTAATATTGAAATGATCATGGATCTCATAGCAGGCTACCAGATGTATTCATTAATGGATGGATTCTCAGGCTATAATCAAATCAAAATTACCCCTGAGGATCAAGAGAAAACTACATTTACATGTGCATAGGGCACCTTTTGCTGGAATGTCATGCCTTTTGGGTTAAAGAATGCCAGTGCCACATATCAAATAACCATGACAACTATATTCTATGACATGATGCATAAAAACATGGAGGATTACATGGATGACACCTTAGCTAAATCAAAGGAAAGGAGTACTCATATTGCTGATTTACGTAAGATATTGGATCAAATGGAGCAATTTCAACTCTGGCTCAATCCAAAGAAGTGTGTCTTTGGGGTCCAATCAGGAAAGATCTTAGGGTTTATAGTTTCAGCGAAGGGAATTAAGGTAGATCCTATAAAGGTCAAAGCTATTCTAGAGATGAATCCTCCACACAACATCAGTCAAGTGAGGATGTTACAAGGGAGACTTCAATCAATCAGGGTATTCATGTCACAACTTGCTGATAGGGCACAAATCTTTACCAAATTAATACATAAAGGGATCACCTTCAAATGGGATGAGCACTGTGAAGCCAACTTCAGAGAATTAAAAGGGTACCTTGCTACTCCTATTCTTATGGCACCCATTCATGGAAATCCCTTACTCTTGTATATTTTAGCTATAGCTACATCACTGGGAGTGTTTCTAGAACAAGAAGATGAAACTAAGAAAGAAATAGCTATCTACTACATCATTAGAACGCTAGTCTCCTATGAGCTCAATTATAGCATTATTGAGAAACCATGCTTAGCAGTCATCTTTGCATCACAAAAATTGAGACACTACATGCTCTCACATACAATAAGGCTCATTTCTAAGATCAATCCTCTGAAGTACCTTTTAATCAAAATAGCATTAACAGGGCATCTGGCGAAGTGGGTCCTCATTCTAAGTGAATTTGATATTGAGTATGTGGACAGGAGGGCTACTAAAGGACAAGTCCTCACAGATCAATTAGCTGATTCACCACTTCAAGATGATGAACCTTTAAGGATTGAATTTCCTGATGAGACCATTATGCATCTAACTGAGTATCCATGGAAGATGTACTTTAATGGTTCTTTTACGCAACAAGGCTCTGGAGCAGGAGTTCTGTTCATAACTCCTCAAGGCTACAAGATACCCAAGCCTTACAAATTGATGTTCTCATGCACGAACAACATTTATGAATATGAAGCATTGGTAAACGGTCGTAAGCTTGCCATGGTGTGGAAGATTGTAGAGTTACACATGTATGGTGACTCTAAGCTCATCATGAATCAAGTCAATGGAGATTATCAGACGAAAGATGAAAAGTTGACACCCTAAAAATAACTAGTTGATGACCTCAAGAAGTACTTCATCTTCATCACATTCCAATAGATACCTAGAATGGAGAACAAAGCTGCAGATGCTATGGCTACATTGGCATCTATGTTACAACTAGAGGAACATCGATTCTGGTATGACTTCTTGGTAGAAGAACTCTCCTATCCTACCTTTGATACCCTTGAATACCAAGTAATTTATGCTTTAAACACCCCAGACCAATCTTCGTATGCTAATATCATTACTTACCTCACTAACCAAACTATTCCTAATGAGCTATCCAGAAATGAGAAAAGAACCTTGATTAGGACAACATCATGTTATGTCCTCATAACTAATAACTTATATCGATGAGGTATTGACAATACGATTCTTAGATGTTTAGAACTTGAAGAGTCTGATCACACATTAAAAGAAGTCCATGAAGGTGTATGTGGATCACATTCGAATGACTTTTCCCCAGCAAAGAAACTGCTCAGAGTAGGCTATTACTGGCCTACCATGGAAAAAGATGCTATTCAATTTTCAAAAATATGTCATAAATGCCAGACACATGGAAATCTCATCCATGCTCCTACCAGAGAACTTATACCTTTCATTACACATTGGTCATTTCAGCAATGGGCCTTTGACTTGGTTGGACAAATATATCTCAATTCTTCAAATGGACACAAGTTCATCATTATGCCCACTGAGTATTTTATGAAGTGGGTCGAGGGTGTGCCGCTAATCAAAGCCACTAGAAAATAGGTAGCTATGTTCATTCTGAACTACATTATTTGTAGATATGGGATACCCTCTTCAATTGTAATAGACAATGGGGGTCAATTTAAAAATCAAGACATTGATGACCTTTGTGAACAGTTCCACATCACTCAAAATTATTCCTCAATCTATTATCCTCAAGGTAATGGACATGCTGAGGCATCTAATAAAAATATTCTCAAAATCCTACACCAAACTGTAAGTAATTCTGGCATCTACAACTGAATTTGACACTATGGGCCTACAAAACAAGCATCAGAACACCAACTAGAGCCACGCCAATTTCTCTAGTCTATAGCACTGAAGCAATACTACCTATTAAGGTTGAAATCCCATCATGATAGATATCTTTACGAGGTCTTGTTACTAATGAGCACTACCGCATAGATAGACAATAGGCATTCGACCATCTGGAGGTGTACCAAGCACATATGTCCAAAGGCTACAATAATAAGGTCAAACCATGAAAATTTGAAGTGGGGGATCTCGTCTTAAAGGAGATCCTAAGAACTAGCCCAACAGAGAATAGAAGGGAAAATTTGAACCTAATTAGTTAGGACCTTATGTTATCACTGCTACTTTTGGGATTGGAGCTTATCAACTGGCTACACCTAAGGGAGATGTTCTTCCAGATCCTATCAATACTCTAAATTTGAAGTGGTTCTATGCTTGATGTTCGGCTAGCAGAGCCTTTACAGTGAAATAGTTCTTAGAAAATATAAAAAACATTCAGAAAATTGATCCTAAAGAAATCCAAAAACAATGGAAAAAGTCCTGAAGAAAGGTATCCTTGGTAAAAACCTGATAAACAGGTGCCTTGATACTACAAAAACATTCAAAAAAGCAAAAATAGTAAAAAATTTGAAAAAGAGAAAAGTGCCTTGATGACAACCTAGTAAAACGATCATCCAGATAGAAAAAAGAAAGAAAAGATCTTGTCAAGTGGTGAAAACCTGGCATTCAGGCATCACTTGTGTTCTGCGCTCCATCTATCAATGCATTGCTGATACTAAGCCTCCACGATTACACCTATGCTAAAATGATTGACTTTGTTTCCTACACAACTATCTTATCCTTGCTTGGGATTTTCCTATATTTGTGTCTTAGGATCAAGTCATTATGCTTTGGGGGAATCTTTTCCACTTTGATACGTTGTGTCTGCTAGGTCATCATAGGATGGTTTGTCTCATGATACAATGCTTCTTGATACTTTCACCAAACTGTTACTTTCATGACACAAGGATAACACAAACATTGTGCTACCATTAACGGTGTTCCTATGACCCACATGGGATTGAAAATAGGAGTGAAATTATACATAGACATGGAACACATATTGCTTGAATTCCAAACTTTTGATTGGTGAATCTCTATAGCGCTTGAAAAATGAATCAAAAGTATTTCTAAAAACTACCTAAACACAGTTAGATCTTGCTATGATTATGACTCTTTTATGTAGCCATGATGTTTTCACTAGGGGTATCTGAGCAGTTAAAAATTTTATTTGATTGGTTCACAATAGATAGTTGTTATGTCTTTCGAGTTACTCCATGACATCTACGCAAAGACAAAGATTCACGAGGACAGGGGGCATAACATTTTCTTGGTTTTTCTGTGTATGGTGATTGTTCCAAATGATCCTATAAATTTCATTTAACTTAAATGTTTATGGTAAGAGCTGCCACTATGGGTGGATAGTCGCATATATCTTGATCTTCGTTATGTGTAAACTACGGTGAGGTTGGAACAATTTCCTTGTCTATTTTTTTTTATTCAGATTCTCATTGAGGTATGCAAAGCATAATGTACCCAAGGATATGAATTTTCAAGGTCATTGCGGGTCCAATATCTTTCCTTACACAGAATCTGGTATATTAAAAGGAAGGTGACTATCTTGTCATCTTGGATTCTATGCCTTTATGCCTAAGTCTATTTCTGACATTCCAATAAAACATAGTATTCATACTTTCATAATATTAGTGGGTATTACTGATAGTTGTACTATCAGGTGGTATCCATTCTGAAAAGCACCCAATGATGATAAAAAGACTACAATATCTGCAAGTAAGTGACAAGTCCTAAAATTCTGCATATAGCTGCATTTAAAGATTGCATGATGCATTTGTGAATAAAGTAAAAGCATAGGGAAAGTTGTGCTCAAAAATAATTTCTTTCTTCTAAAAACCAAGTTAAATACCTCAAATCAATATTACTGATATCCAATATCATTGCCCATTCATAGTATACATTTTGCATTCATAAATGTGACAAAAAGAAAATACAAAAACAAAGCATTTATACGCTTCATTTCTACATCCTAAGTGCATCCATACATTTTACATTGCATAAGAAAAACTCAAAAACATGCATTTTCATATTCACATAGACTCATTTGAAATCTATTTATATCAGTGATAAATCCAAAAAAATAAATGATGTCATCATCTAAATCTAACTCATCATATGACCAAGATATAATCACATGTGCAAATAAATCTATCAAAGCAGAGAGAACTCATGAAACATGTCAAAATCAAAAACAATTGCATCAGATATATATCTCAAACATGGTACAGATCAAAATATGGCACAAGTCTACATAAAGAGTATTAGCATAATAGAGAAACAGAAAGAATCAAATATAAATATATATATATATGTCTATGTCATGTATAAAAGAAAGATCTCAGAAGGATCTAGATATACAATATGCATGTGTAACAAAATACAGAATCAGCTCTGGCTACCCCCCTCTCCCTGATCTGGAGAAGGAGGAGGAGGTGGTACAAATGGAGGAGGAGGAGGCATCATCCCCTCTAACTTCTAGGCCAACCATGAAAATGACACCACTCTCTATCCCTCTAGCACCATTGCATGATAAAGAGCATAATAATAAATATTTCTCTGGCCCTGGTGAACAGTAGTATGAGCCTGCATATCTTGCTCTGTCCTAAGTCTCTCCATCTATCTATCCCTATCTACAAGAAATGCATTTGATATATCAACCCTTAACTCCACTGTAATGAGCCTACCCTCTAGAGCTATGATTTGTGCCCTATGATGCTCTCTCTCTCTCGCTCACACTGAGAAAGTGGGTCTCCGTCTCTACCAAAATCCTGTATCAAAGGCCTATCCTGAGATCTATCCTGTGATCTGTTAGGTTGTCTCTATTGCTGCTGCCTATGCTACCTTTGTTGATCCCCTATAAGTAATGGACCTGGATCTATCCGGGGAACAAAAAATCTGAATTGGGGGCATCGACCCTCTCCACTACCACTGGCAACATCTGTGTGGCCACCCATAGCACCACCACCCTTGTCATCTCCATCATCATCCCCCTCATCTAGAGGAGGAAACCTCCCATCCCTACCTCCATCTCTTTCGCTGTCTCTCCCTTCATGCCTACCAGCACCCCTATCTCTCTGAGCTCCTCCTCTCCCTCTGGCTGGGTGCTCACCCAGATGATAGTCTATAGGCTCCTCTATGTGAGGAATGACCTCCTCTAGCACTGTGAAGTGAGGAAATGGATGTTGAAGCATCTCTTCTGCATAGCCATCTGAGCAACCTGCATCTGCAACATCCAGGTGGAGATCCCAATCTACCTTGACCATGTCTCTGATCTCCTGGTGGGCAATCTCATAAATCAGCTGGGCACCCCATAATGGTGCCTCATCACAGATTCACGTGTATAAAATTATGACCTATGTCCTACCCTGTCATTGGCCATACTGTCTCAAAACTTGGGTATGAATAAATTGCTCTACTATATATCTGGTCCTCTCGATGAGGTACTTTCTCTAGAATAAAAATAGAACCTTTCAAGAATATGAGGTCCACTCCTCACAATCTAAATATGGTTGTCAGACAACCTCTGTCATGTCATCAAAAATTCATCATCAATACTCTACCTTTCCCAAATGGAGCTACTAAATAAGACCTTCATACATATATACGTAATCCTGCTCAGGTGCTCGCTGCCTATCTACTATTAGCCATATAATAGGGATGTTCTCCCAGGCCCAAATCTGAAGAATCAATATTCCATGGTCATGCTCCGGGTATAGTGGTACACAATCTCATGCAACTCTTGATAGATGTGGGATAAGATGCAACTGCCCCATGCAAATCTCTGTCTATGGATGACCATCTGCTCTAACATATCCACCCATTCGACCATGAACCCATGTTGTCCTCTATTTGGCATCAGGATGCCACAAATCAAACCTTCTAAGCACACATATAATTGTTCATAATGATCCACCATATAGTCCCATGAAATGTATCTACGATAAATGGTGTCATCCTAGAAATACCGACAAGCTGCTCCAATCACCATGACAGACGTTTCCTCAAAGCACACCTTATGACCAATAATAGGCACATACAGTATGTGCCACACATCTTCTAGAGTCACTGTCATCTCCTTGGTCGAGAGATGGAAGGTGTTGTGCTCTGAGTGCCATCTCTCGGCAAGAGCAGTCAACAACCCTTGGTTTACACCTATATTGAGTAAACCTATCAAAGATAGTAATCCACAAAGGACTATTGTCGCATGCTCCTTAGCTGATAATAGTCCAGACAAAGCAAGAACATGCCCTGGATATGTATCTCTAAATGTGACTACCTCAAAATATGTCTGTTTTGACACATACAAAGATATATCAGTGCTCTATCTACAACAAAGATGTCGACTCCTAATCAACTAAGTAATTCAAGGTCTGCGAAAAGAAAACAGGTCAAAATGGATAAGTTTCTAAGTCTAAAAATGAGATGTGATCCTGAAAAGATAGTGTGCAATCTCTTTTACTGGATGTAATCCTAGAAATATAGGATGCGATTAACACCACAAGGTGCGATCCCTAAAATACAGGATGTGACCCTAAAAGTAGGGTACGATCCTAAATGGATAGGGTACGATGCAGGCCAAAATTCAACTTAAAAACTAAGCTAAAATAGAAAAATAGGATGTGATCCAGGACATCATGGATATGATGGAGAAATCCAGAAAAACTAGATATGATCAGGAAATACCAAATACGACACAGGTTTGACAGGGTGCGATCCAGAATCTCGAATGCGACTCAAAACCTAAAAGGCTATAAAAGCTATAAAAATGCATGAAATTCAAATTTGAAAAATTCACGAGGTAGTTTTACGAGAACTTATCAGAGGTGGGTAGTCGGTCGGGCGCTAATGTCAATGATTGAGCTCAAAACAATGCTTCCTAATGGGGACCACCATCTTCTCTACAGAGCTCTTAGATTTACTATGTATAAAAGTGAAAATGAATAGTAAAATGGTAATTTTTGAGGCTTATATTGGTCTTTTGAGCTATTTAGGAGTTCTGAAACTCCTCCCAGGTAATTGAAACTACATTTTTGTTCTTTATTTGTTCAATCAAGAACCAAATCGAAGGTGCCTAAGGTATATTATGCAGTGCAGTAACATTTTTATGACAACTCCTGAAAATGTTGATTTGCTCCATTTGTTCTGAAAATCTGTTAAAATGCACATTTTATTATAAATCTTGGTCCGACATCATTTTATCAGTCCCACCACTCACATTTTCATGTAATTAACTTGGTTCTCATGTGTTTACTCTTAAACACACCACCTTTTTCACTTATTCTATTCCATTCTTTCTCGTCCTACCGCTTCCTAGAAGTGATACATTCTTTCCACTGAGGGATTTCATTTCTTTCCTTTGATTTCATTCCCAAGGGGGCATGACAGTTTTCTTGACTAAGTCAGAACTGTTGGATAGAAATCTTTGGTTCTCATAAGTTGGATATCTTGTGTTTCCTCAATTCGAAAGATTCTTATTAAGCTCTTGCAGCTTCATACTAACTTTTGGACGAAAACCAAGTTCAGAATTAGTATTATCAATCTTTGGACAAAAACCAAGTTTAGAATTGGTATCTTTAAGATCTTTTATTAACCCTTGGATGACAACCAAGTTCAAATTAAATTCTATCAGTTTAGTTTGATCAAGTGCGAGACTGGTCTCATCAGACATTTCATTTGGTCGTGACTGAAATTCTCAATCTTTCTAAAGTCAAAAACAAAAACTTTATTTGAATCAATTCTCTACTCGCACATCAATTCAAAGAGGGGAAAATGTAACCACCTGGATTTGGTCTACTCTGACCATAGACCCTATTTTCCCTAAGTGCAATCATACCCCCAATTATGTCACAACAATGTTATATTGGCATAATTCATTTTTCAGATTTAATGTCCTAGGTGATTTTTATCACTAAATTATATTAACTACTACAGCCATACAATTCAAATCAATTCAAACCAATTAAAACAAATCAAATTTAAAACATGGCTATAGTATTTAATCATAAAGGAATTAAATAAAACCCTAAATCAATTGCTCACTTGCGAATGAACCCATTCCCCTAGCCTAGTTAATTTAATTAAATTGGCTATAGTCCTATTGATTATTAAAAAGCAATTAATTGTTTAAATAATTAATATCCTATTTTTTAATGAATTATTTTAAATAATTTATTTCATTAATATTCCTCCAAAACCCAACCTAACCTATCTCAACCACTTTGACCATAGGTTCAAACCTATCCCAACCCATTCACCCTTGCTAAAACTAATCCTAATCCTAATCTAATTCTAACCCACCTCCTAATATTGTCATATTCCATTAGGGAATGATTAAGGACTCCACCCACTTGAGAAAGTCAAGGAATCTCAAGATTCCTTTCCTCAAGTCCACCTTCTCAAGCTTGCCTTACACCCTTCCCATGTTTTTTTAAGGCTCTCATTAATGCCTCATTAATGTAGATACCCTAAGCCCATGTCTCCACCATGCCTATTGAATGTCTTTGGCATTTATTTCCTCTTACACACCATTAATGATTTTTTCAACTCCATTAATGCACCTTGTCCCCCCTCTCTATCCTCATTCTTCTATAAATAGAAGGTGTTTTTGAGCACAAATTAGCCCATAACTCATATTGAAAATGCATTGTTATGCTATTAGGATTAATATAGACTCTTATTTCATTTAGTTTCTCATGTTCATGCATTGTTATTATGTTCATTTTTAGAGTTAAAATATGCATGTTTTGTTATCATTAGTTTGTTTTAACTCAAATCTCATGTTAAGTCATATATGTCATTAATAGTAACATAATCGGAGGGCTATTGTGTTGCTTATCATACTCTTCTTAGTTATAAATAAATAGGTCCATTTTAGTTGCTTTATATGCTCACCTAACCATGTTTTCCACTAATGCAATGACCTATTGAAGTGTTGTGTCTCTCTTAATAGGTACAAAAATCACACACACAAGTTGATAACTTTTCTTTCTTCTTTGTGATCATCCAATAGTCAAGTCCTAGACACATCAAATGTGTTCTCATCTTGTTTTTCCAACTGTCAAAGTTTTTAGGATCAAACTTCACACTATCCTTCATGTAGTAAGTCATCTTCGGGATCAGCTCAAGCTGTTAAAATTTCTCTCTAAGGACTAGTAGCTCTGATACCAATTGTTAGAAAAAATAGTCCACAAGACAACTGAGAGGGGGGGTGAATCAGTTGTAGTATAGATTATTAAACTTTAAACTTTATTAACCATATCAGCAAATGTAGATAATAACACAGTAATAGACAACACTATAACATGAGATTTTTTTATGAGGAAACCTTGTTAAAGGTAGAACCCCTATGGGAATTAACACCCACAAATAATGCACTAAGATTATAGTAACCCTATTAAAAGATATTAGCCCTGTTAGAAGCTTGTTACAACATTACAGTACACAGTCCTTGTTAGGAGACAGAACCTGTTAGGAGTCAAAGAAAATAGTATGTTGGAAATTTGACTCCCAAGGAGAATATGACTTATTTTGTGTTGTCATTATGGCAACAAATTAATATGAATTTTTGACAGAATACTATGTAGTGAAAATTGACTAAGTGTAGAAGATAGAACATAACAGAAACTTGCAGTCGATCAAAGCATCAGCACACGTGCATACGATCACATCAGGATATGTGCATTCAGACTTAAGCTCTATGGTATGTTGTTATGCTTACCCTATACATGCATGGTATGGAATATGGTAGTACAGACAAGTTACAGAAAGAACAAGCACACTAGTAGTTTAGAATACAAAGTATGAAGTTGACTTCATGTTTTTGACTAGCGTGTAATCTTTTGTTATGTAAAGTCTAAGCGCCTATTGTAATAAGTTTTTAATCATGTGTTAAAAATTGTTGTAAACATGCTTAAGCCAATTTGTTTGGAAGTGTTTTGAATTTTTTTTTTGGGCAGACTAAGGTCTTGTTTATAGTCGCGTCTATTCAGGATTAAACATATATATATGCAATGTAAAGATACATTTGAAGTGTCAAATAAATAGTCAAAGCAGATATATAGAAGAGTAGTATGAAGATCTCAGTATAAGATAGAGCCCTTAAAGAATATAATAGCATAAGCACATAACTAGAACTGATCAGACATCTGTGTCACATACAACAGTTCACTTTTGGATATAGTGCATATCTATTCTCAGGAGGTTGTAGCCTTCTTTCTCATTGAGTAGTGAGCTCTTGGATAGTGAGTCCTCACCCCTAATAGGGTTATTTGTAAAAGACTCCTAACAAGGTTAGACCTTTAACCAGGTCATTTTACTCACATTGTAAAGACTACTCCTAACAGGGAAAAGGAACTTTAACAGGTTCATTATACTAGTGCAATATTTGTGGGTACTAATTTCCCACTGGGGTTTTGCTCTAATTAAGGTTTCCCCATAATCATATTATGTGTTATGTGATATTGTGTTAAGATTCAAGTGATATCTAATTAATTTATGTTTAAATTTTCTGAAATTGAATAATTAGCTAAACGCTGATTCACCCCCCCCCCCCCCCCCCCCCTCAATGTTTCCAACAATTGGTATCAGAGCTCTGGTCTTCCGCGAGAAAATTTTAACCACTTGAGGAGATCATGCATTCAGTAGAAGATAAACATCTAAAAAATAATCTTGAAGTAGCCCTTGAAGATCTAGACAGATCTAAGAAATAAAATGAGGAACTTAAACTAAAGGTTGATGGCTCTCAAATCCTTATCAAGAAATCAAGGAAAGATCTGAAAGATTGGTCTACAAATGATTTGGGAAAAATGGTCAAGAAGCTGAATGAAGAGAACATGTATTTGAAGGATAAGATAGAAGAATTGAATGATTAGCTAACTAATAGCCTAACATCTATTGAAGAGAAGAACAAATAAAATCAACAGTAAGATGAAGAACTCATACAAGCCAATATGAAAATCTTGGAATTGGAAAACATCAAGAAGAAGATTGAATATGAATTATCAGGAGCAAAAGAAAAGATTGATAAACTTCACACAAGTTTTGATTTAATTCAATCACAACTTTATGCACAGAAACTAAAAGGTGATACCACTAGTATGGGATACAGTACAACTCAAATTGAGATCAATTCATCACAAGAAAGAAAGAAAGCTCTAAAAAAATCTACAACAGAAATGAAAACTGAAACTCTTGAAGAGACTAAAATAGAACCACCAAAAGATAATCACAAGATAGTTAACTGCACTTGCTATGCCTATAACAAGCATGGACACTTGGCAAGAAATTGTAAGGATTTAATACCATTCAATGGTTACTGTTACTCATGTAATAAGTTTGGTCATAGAGTTATTCATTGCAGGTCAAATCAAAGAAATCAGTCACAAAAGAACCAAAGGAATCAGACTCAATACAATCAGAGAAATCAACCTCAAAGAAACTTGCTGAACATTACATGTCAGCTATGTAATTACAATGGACACATAGCCAAGTAGTGTAGCATGATGAATAAAAACATTAGACCTCCTATCATTTGTCACTCATGTGGAAAAGTTGGACACATCTCATGGTTTTGTAGATCAAGAACCAAAGGACAAGAGAATCTTAAGAAGTCTTTATTTGAAGAATCAGGAGAAGTTAAGTTTGTGGAAGCTAAAGCTAACTCAGATAAAATATGGGTTGAGGTAAAGAAGGATAATGAAGAGAACAAGGTAGTAGATGTATCCTCAGTGGACGCACCTTCTACTTCTGAATAGTTGACCTTCATGGTCTTAGGGGGAGCTATTCTAGCTCTGAACCCCTGCATGGCTGGTATACTCACCTATGAGTATGTGCCTTTGGACTCATGTCAGTGATATCAAAATAATGTTACAGTATTCATTCACGCATTGTCTATAATGCATTCTGAAAAAAGTTTGGAACTCTCTGTGCAAACTGTGTGTGGTAGCAAGCATTAAATTTATTATCCTTTATAAAGTTAGTAAACATTCGATCATCTTCACATTTGCATTTGAGAGCACAGGAGCATTGAGAATCAAAGCACTGAAAGATAAAAGATTTGGTGGTTAAGTGAACAGATAGAAGTTGGACCACAACCCTAGCAGTCGCATCATTTCAATTTTCTATGAAACCCTATTTATCCAAGAAACAAGTAAGTATGGCCACTCCAGTTGTATTGAACATTACTAAAAGGAAAATATTTGTGTTTAAAAAGCATCCCTTCAAGTCCATACTAGATGATGTAGAGGGAGCATTTTCTAAGACTCTGCTAGGATTCGTGCATGTAGAAGACATTTGTGCGTACATCTACTATAAGAAGGAAACCATTGGGGATAATAGTATAGCTACTCTCATGGCATCAATGATGAAACCTGACTATTCATTCAAGGATGAATATGCGCATCTCACTAATAACCTTATATTTGAGTATTCTAATGTGCACAAATTCTACCAGCCAGAATGGGTTAAAATCTTGTTGATTAGAATACATGATGACCTCTACTAGATTGGTGAAGTTCCTGTCTGCATTACTGCATACCTAATCCATGACATGATGAGACTTCCTAAAACTGGACAAGTTCTTCCAATTGGTAAAGATGTTAAGAAATAGGTTGAGCAAGAATGCTTATCCAGGAGTGATAGGTGCAGTATGATAGTTGATCTTAACAAGGAAGATGACATAAAACTAGTCACCATGATACTAGGTTATAAATTTTAGCATGCAAGTAGACTAAATAGTGTATCTACAGCTACTGTCCTAGTAGTAGTAAAGATGGTGAAAGATAATACTCAGTATAACCTATGTGAGATATTGCGCACTCAATTGATTGACAACATTCGAGCTATTAAGCATGACAAGAGAAAGATATTCAGGTTTGGCTCATTGATCATATATCTCAACTTCCACTTAGTAGGTAAGGTTGCAAATATTTACCTAGACAAAAGCAAACCCACTATGTCACAGATTTCACTGAAAGCCACATCAAAGATTAGTGTGAAGGATTCTATGGACATGGACATCAAGACATTCAGGATCAAAATGCAGAAGAGGTTCAAATTATCTGAGAAAATAGTTGAGAAGTATAAGGATACCATATCTTTCATGATAAAAACTGACTGCACTTGCACGGAGGTAGTTGAGCCTAGAACCAAATGGATTCACCCACTTGGTTATGAAGTTGAGGAAAATGTGTTGGAAGGATATGCACAAGTTATTTTGTTTGTACCCAAAGATCCTAATGAGCCTAGGTGGGGCACCTACAGAGAAAAGACAAATGAAGCTGACTCTATCCTATATAGTGTTGATAACAGAAGGAAGGCATCTAGAATTACTTCTAATATACTAAAAGTTCATGGAGTTACACAAGAAGATCTAGACAAATCTAGGGAAGCCAAGATTGCAAGAGAGCTCAAACAAACAGAAGTTAAAATAGAGAAGTCTGATGATGTTCCCAAGAAGAAGATGAAGAAATCTGATAAAAGTACATCTGCACCCTCAACTACTATTGACTTGGAAGAATCTCCACCATTAGTACCAAGAAAGATGGCTAGAAGGAAGAAGAAAGTTCCCACAAGTCATCCATCTTCAAGAACCACAAGGAGAAAGGTAAAGAACACTCAAGCCCCTCCTGAGGTAGGATTCAGACCTAGTCTCAACATTCTAAAGAATAAAATTATCAATGAAGGAAGACTAGATACAATTGCAAAGTTCTATGACAAGTACCAAGAGATAGACAAAACAGAAATACATTCTATGCTCATCTCTCACATGATCAAATTTAAAAATTCAGTTCTAGAACTTAAGACAATGATACCAGATAAATTATGGAACATACTGGAACTAATGAAAAGATAGGCAATTGAGGAAGATATGAGGATTAGAGAAGAAACATTAGACAATCTTCTCCCTGTTTGTTCACATGAAGAAAAAGTAATTCTACTAGAGTTGGTAAAACCTCATCTGAGAACCAAGACAAGGAATCTTCATATAATGAACAATCATTATGATTTAGTTGGGAAAGAGACTGAAAAATAATTTGCACAAGTGTTTATGGATAGACACATGTATCCATCAACAACGCCTACAGTTAAAATGACTCAAGTCCTTCCAAAATAGGATAAATCACTTGAGACATCTAATACACCTATGACAGGTCCACAAGATTCAATACCTAAAGCTCCATCACCCTCAGTGACAGTAAAAGATTCAGAAGAAACAATTACAATCAATGATGTTGAGATATCAATGACAGCCTCAGATAATGAATTTGACAATTTTGAGGAAGAATTTGTGAAAACTGAAGAAACTGAGAAGGCATGCACAAATGACACTTCTTTGTAGCAAGAAAAAATTCCTATAGAAGACACCACAGGTCTAGATGAAGGAAAAAAGGATGAACTACCCTCAATGGAGATCCCAGTGAAAAATGAGTGCATGGATGTCAATCAAAATATTATATTCACTCCTAGCAAACTAGTAACCTCATTGTTGTCAAGTTTGACCCCTAATTCAGCAAGCTTAGATGCATGGGGAGAAGAATATTTGATAAAGATCAGTGTGCTAGCCATGGAAAAAGCCAAAGAAAAATAGGATATGAGGAACCCTCTCTTCTTGGAATCGGTGAACATTCTGAATGACCTAGTACCTATGGACAAGAAAGTAGCTAAAATTCAGTCAATTGACGATGTAGATAGCATCCTAACAAGCTTCAAAGTACATTTTACAAGCTTAGTAGACTCAGCTACTAGAATTGCAGAAGATGAGTATAAAAAGGAAAGATTAAATGAATTGGTAAAGAATTTTACCTTAGATTTAAACTCATCAAAGATTGGTCAGTCTATGTTGAAAGAGTTGGCAGCTAAAGGCAGAAATGTAATAGCAAACAGCATGGACAGAGTGAAATTCACCTCTGAACATATCAAAAATATAGAAGAGGCAGATATCTTGGTTTACAGTGTTAGAAAATTAGTTGAAACATCCATGCAAGACATGAACATCTGCAATAATATCTATCAAGGTCAGTTGGACAAGATTGAAAAGGTAAAATTTGAGATCAATAAGATAAGAATCAGGCAGACTCAACTGAGAAATGCACTAGCGCCCTCCTTAGTAGTTTTGGATGAGAACATCAAATAGATTGATGCCACTATGGTCACGTATGATCAAGGTCCCTACATGGATCTGATAAAAATGGAAAAGCTCACATATGCTCTATGTGCCCATCTGCAAACAGTTGATGCAATGAAGGCATTTTGGCATAAAGAGATCAAGTCTCTTTAGATTGTATATCCAGATGTATACATGGAGTAAGTACCTAGAGACTTACAAGTTTTTAAACACCTTTAACATTAATGTTAAAGGGGGAGTAATATATATAAAGAATAAGTGTATATATGGGGAGTAGTGTATGTATATGTTAAAAAGATATAATGAGAATATATAGTTTTTGGGTGTTAGTCAATTTTGAGTAACTTGGCCACATTCCTTTATTGTCATTAATGACAAAGGGGGAGATTGTTGGCAAGTTAACTCCCAAGGAGAATATGACTTATTTTTTGTTGTCATTATGGCAACAAAGTCATATAATTTTTTGACAAAATACTATGTAGTGAAAATTGACTAAGTGTAGAAGACAGAACAGAACAGCAACTTGCAGTCGATCAGAGCATCAACGCACATGTGTAAAATCACATCAGGATATGTGCATTCAGAATTAAGGTCTATGGTATGTTGTTATGCTTACCCTATACATTCATGGTATGAAATGGCAGTACAGACAAGTTACAGAAAGAAAAAGTACAGTAGCAGTTTAAAATACAGAGTATGAAGCTAACTTCATGTTTTTGATTAGCGTGTAATCTTTTGTTATGTAAAGGCTAAGCACCTATTGTAATAAGTTTATAATAATGTATTAAAAAATGTTGTAAACACACTTAAGCCAATTTTTTTGGAAGCATTCTAAATTTTGTTTTTGGGCCGACTAAGGTCTTGTTTATAGTCGTGTCTATTCAGGCATAAACATATATATATGCAATGTAAAGATATATTTGAAGTGTCGAAGAAATAGTCAGAGAAGATATATAGAAGAGCAGTATGAATATTTTAGTATGAGATAGAGCCCTTAAAGAAGATAAGAGCATAAGCGCATAACTAGAATTGATCATACATCTGTGTCACATACAACAGTTCACTTTTGGATATAGTGCATATCTATTCTCAGGAGGTTGTAGCCTTCTTTCTCAGTGAGCAGTGAGCTCCTGGATAGTGAGTCCTCACCCCTAATAGGGTTTTTTGTAAAAGACTCCTAATAGGGTTAGACCTTTAACCAGGTCATTGTACTCGTATTGTAAAGACTGCTCCTAATAGGGCAAAGGAACTTTAATAGGTTCATTATACTAGTGCAATATTTTTGGGTACTAATTCCCACCCAGGTTTTCCTCTAATCAAGGTTTCCCCATAATCATACTTTTGTATTATGTGATCTTGTGTTAAGCTTCAAGTGATATATAATTGATTTATGTTTAAAGTTTCTGAAATTGAATATTTATTTAGCTAAACACTGATTCACCCCCCCCNTTCCCCCCCCCCCCCCCCCCTCTTAGTGTTTCAAAACATAGTAGGCTCACTGCCAAGGCACACTGCCCAAAGAAGGTTAAAACCACCCTCAAGGATTTACAATCCGCATCAAGTGTATATAGAAAATACACAATCCAGTGAACTGTCTAATAGCAACTATCTTTGCTTGATCAGTTCCAATGAAGTATCAACACTGCTCTCTATTCAGCAGTCAAGCTTTGCAATTTCACAAATCTCTTCTCTTCTCTTTCTCTGCCACACTATTCACAAATGAAAAGATCACTCATATATACCCTTTTACAATAACCCATTAGGTCGGCCAGTTAAGCTTTCCTAATACATAATTAACTAGGTCAGCCAATTAAGGCTTCCCATCATACAAATAATTACATAAGCCCTTGCTAAGATACACATGGTACCTAAAAAAAGTATAAAACATTTACAATTCATCACAAATACTTCTAGATCTGCAATCCACTCTCATAATTAATTTCCATATGTTACAAGTCTAAAGTCGGCCAAGAAATAGGTCTTCTCCAGAACACATGCCACAACTGATGTCATCAATACCCAAATAGAAATTGAACTTAACCCATTTCACTATCATATGTTGGCTCTCTATTTGTAAGCTCACAAGTTCTTAAATGTCTTCCTCAGTAAGATATACCCAAAACACATTGACCTTCTCTGTCTAGAGTCACAGTTGTAGTTCAGAAAAATAGTCTTCACTAAATGAACTGTAACCTCCACATAATGTAACATAAAGTCAAGTGACCTTAGGAGTATGGTAAGGACACAGCCTTCTTCATAAATCCAACTTTGATCCTTCTAAATCATCCATATAGTGTCCATACACTCGTTCCAGTTAAGTAGTTAGTTTGTCTTCTCCATAGAAATATATGTTGACATCAGTGACAAAACATGAATATCAATAGCATGATCAGTAATGAAAATTGATATCATCCAATAGATACTCCATTTCCTAATCTTCCTAATCCTAATCCTATCCTTCTTAATCCAATTCCTAATATTCCCACTCCTATTTCTCCATCTTCTATCCCTAGTTCTTCCCACACTTATGATGGGGCTCAAACTAGGGTTCATGATGAAGATGTGCAAGAATTCTTTCATTTACCTTCCCCTTCTTATTCAATCCATGATGATATTAAATGAAAGAACAAAGAAACTTCTTCTAAACCTATCAATCCACCTTACACAAAATTTTCTCATGACCACCATAACCAATCATCTCCTGCAAAATCTTTACAAGATATGTACACTACATGATACACTATAGTGGATAAACAAGGCTATAAGGGTTTAGGGATCGGTGTTAATGAGAATGGCATTAAAAACCTGATTCATTTATCCCTAAAAAAGATATGCATGGTATAGGCTTCCTTCCTTATCAAATCAAGGTGGTTGATTTTAACCATCTCCCTCCTCTTCATATTCTTCTTCCAAGACCTTCCTTAGATCGCCCTGATACTCCTCAAGATGTGGCTAAGAAAGTGTATGTTTAGTTAATGAATTCTAAGAAAGAAATCTTTAAACCTATGCCAAAAAATGCTCTCTCTAAATACAAATGTCCTTTTCACTACAGTAATACACATTTAGTTGTTGATTGTGTGTATTTCAAGCTATATGTTAGAGAAAGAGCTGCTTTAGGAATTATATATCATTCCTGTGGAGCATTACAATTTCTTCATAATTTTGATATAGGGCATTCCCCTCATTCTTCTATAAATTAGATCATTTTTCTCCTCTTGTCTCTTAACTAGGGGACAAGAGGTATTTCCTTCCAATCTTCTAGGATCCATTATGCTCTTAGCATGTATTTTTTTTTTAGCTTAATCGGTTATTATTTCTATATTCTATCCCTCTGATTTTGTACTATGGTACATACTTCCTTCTCTCATAATCATTCATGATATCTTTTCTAGGAAATTTATTTTGTAAAGATATCTCTTTGCTACAACATCTCTTGATATAATAGGTATATCCCTTGCTTTCATTCCTGGGGGGTAAGGTTTTCCTTCTTTCTCTTGTTAGAACTTGCAAAAAATCTTTTGTCTCCATGTTAGTCCTTGTCATTTCTATGATTTTCTTTGGTCTCTTCCATTGAACCCTAAACCCTTAATGTATTTTCATGTCAATTAGAAGGAAAAACCCTAAGTGTCTTGGCCCCATTCTATTTTGAAGTTATCTTTTTGGGCCACTTAAATTCCCTTTGGGTGTGTGCTTTATTTTCTTCCCATGTGGTCGCCAGGTCTCGTGATTTGACCCCAGGTTAGTTTTTCATCTCCCGACTTTGAGTTTTCTCATTCATTGAATTTCCAAATGAAACCAAGGTCAAGAGGAGGGGCAAATATGGTTTGGTCAGTGAAAAATGGAAGTTAAAGGTCATGCAAGTTGATCAAACATTGTGGATTTCTTTATGCCTTAATGCAAAAGATGCAATGAAGTTATGTTTAAGGGAAAGAGAGAGTATGCCATGTGTCCTTGGTGGGCTCAGGTATGATGTACTTGGTCGCTGAGTCTCATAAAAAAATTTTAGGGTTTGTATCAAAGGTTACGAGACTTGGCGATGTTGGAATAATGATACATTTGGCATCAGTGAATGCACTTAGTGAAAACACTTATTCGGTTTTGAATGCTTATCGAGCTCATCACTCAGCCCACAGCCTATACCGAGCATTCAGTAAAGCTCACCAATCAAACAGTTCAAACTGAGCAGTAAGGCAGTCACCGAGCATATGAGAAAAATAGCAGTTACCGAGAAGACGGTAGTCACCGAGTCATCAGTTGAAGATAACCGAGAAGACAGTTACTACCGAGTCACCAGAGGTTACCGATATCTACCGAGTCACCACAGCTACCGAGTTCCAAGCTACACTTCAGGACTAGTATGGACCGAGCCTCTACTCTTACCGAGAGCATGACGATGTCGAGTACTGTAGTGGATGCCGAGTATCAGAAGTTCACC
>MU225672.1:1253451-1271179 GCA_018584345.1 Thuja plicata
GAACAAAGCCAGATTACAGAAGGGGATACCTACTAAGTTGCAAATGAGAAGAATAGGTCCCTGCAAGATATTAGAGAAGTATGGGCAGAATGCCTATAAAATTGATTTACCTAACAATTTAGAAATGTCACCTGTTTTTAATGTGCAGGATTTGATTCCATACAGAGGACTAGTGGTACCTGAAAGTACTCAACAGAGGGAGATGGGAAAAGATGTTCAAGATATACAGGTGAAGCCTAAGTCCAAGTTGCAGCCAGAGAAAGTCCTGGATTCTAGAATTCAGAAAACAACCAGGCGTAGGGTATACAGAGAATACCTAATAAAATGGTCAGGGTTACCAGAAGCAGAAGCTACATGGATGGACAAAGAAGAATGAAAAAAGCAAGGGATTAGCTCGGCATTGCTGCCGACTAGTTCATCTTAACTTCTCCTTCTCAGAGGGGGGGAGTATGGTGCAGAGCACCCTAGGG
Organism: Thuja plicata; assembly: GCA_018584345.1. Taxonomy (NCBI): domain Eukaryota; kingdom Viridiplantae; phylum Streptophyta; class Pinopsida; order Cupressales; family Cupressaceae; genus Thuja; species Thuja plicata. The sequence continues at coordinate 1,253,922 of MU225672.1, forward strand.
TTTATCTCGAAACCCTAGCAATTCTTGTTGAGTGATCAAAAGGAGCAGATCATAGTTGGTTTTCAATCCTGGTCTTTAAGCCTAAACAGTTCTTCATTCAGTCGTAAAGTCGCAGAGCCAGTGGAGAGAAGAAAAATCATGCATCACACACTCACGAGCTAGTTATGAGTTAAGTTCATTAGTGAGAAAGTGCACGACGAGTAACTAGTCGCTCAGTCGCAGACGGCTAGCAGAAAAAGACAGTGCGCGATAATGCGACGAGGAGCTCATCGCAAGCTTGCAAGTCATTTCGCAGTCAATGAAAAATCAGTGCAATAACGCGATGAGCGCTTAATCACTTAGTCACCGAGAAGAAAACAACTAAGTGGGATGTGTGAGTGAGCGACACCTTGTGCATCGCAAGATCGTGGTTGACATGATAGTTAAGTGAAAAGCACGGCGGGTGCACGACTGCGGTGTATCGCTCAATCACAAGACAAAGGCCAGCTCGGATGAAAACATCGCGAATGCGCGACAGTGAGCTCATCGCTCAGTCACAAGGAAAAAGGTAGCTCAGATGAAAGAATCGCAAATGCACGACAGTGAGCTCATCGCTCAGTCGCAAAGGAAATGGTAGCTCGGGTAGAAGTATGGCGAGTGCGCGACTGACTGTATCACAGTGTCGCTAATGAATGTCCAGCTCATCAGAAAGAGTAGCGAGTGCGCGACTAATGTGCATCGCAGACTCACAGAGTAATTAACAGCTCATGGAAATACAGTGCGGGTATGCAACTTGAGCTCATCGCTCAGTCGCGAGGTAAAAGTCAATTCAGGAAAAGACATAGCGAGAACGCGATAAAGAGTCATCGCTCAGTCGTGAGGTAAAAGTCAATTCAAGAAAAGACATAGCGAGAACGCGATAAAGAGTCATCGCTCAGTCGCGAGGTAAAATTCAAGTCAGGGAAAGACATAGCGAGAGCGCGATGAGCAGGTAATCGCTCAGTCGCAGACCCAGACATGAAATGTCAATTTCGTTCGCGACTATGCGATAAAGAACAGAAACAGTCAAATGATCAAACATAATGACGTGTCAGAAGGAGAAAGAGTTGAAAAGTCAGAACATGCCAAAAAGAATGCCACGGAGGAGAATGTCATCCATGTCGTCGACCATGTAGAGAAAGAGACTGATGACAGTTACGTAGGGAAGATGAAGAGTCGAGGCAGTTGAGATTCCTCAGGCAGATAGGTAACCTAAAAATGGTTACAGACCAAGAAGATGCCGAGGATAAAAAGGGAGAAAAGAACCATTGCAGGTGGTTGAAGAACTTAGAGTTTGAATAGGCTAGCACAATAGATTTGAGATTTCATTGTAATTTGCAGTTTTTCAATAAGGAAGAGTGTTCTGTGTGTTCTGTATATTTTGTGTTGCGTAGAAACTTCAGTAGAGTAGTATTCTGAGTTCTTTTCAATTTAATGGATACCTTTTGACTCTCGTGATCAGGCTTATGGGATGTGACTGTCAAAAGGTACCCATCATGTATTTTTATTCTTGTTTTGTGTTTTTGTCTGGAACTGAGGAGAGACTAGTCAGAGTTGGAAACAAGTCTTAGGCGAGCAAGATGGTCCGGCTAGGGAACTTGTAGGGAAAGGAGATAGAGTGAGAAAGGTGCATGACTGATCTAATTTAGTCATGGAGAGTAAGATGAGATGAGGAGTGAAACATTTCGGTGGGTAGGGAACCTAGGAAAGAGGGAATAGGATAGTCCTTCTGGTCAGGGTCTGAGAGCAGCCCTAAGAGACTCAAGGGTGAGTCTAGAGAGTCCTGAATTGAATAGGATTCCTGGTGAGATTCCTAGAAGAGAGTAGGAATTTCAGAGAGTAAGGTGACCTCCCCATCAGTTATTATTAGATTTGTTTCAATATCAGCAAAAGGACTGATTCAACCATTTCCCAGATTACTTTAGCATGTGGATTTGACAGAAGATAAATCTTTTGCATGATCTTTTGAAGAAAGATTGATTGATAGAGATGACTACATTAATTTTGTGATAGGTGGTTGTTGAAACCCTTTCCTATGGTTTCCATCTTTCTATTTATGCCTTGTTTCTCTCTGTTTTAAGGGTTCAAAAGTTTTGGTTTCCAAGCTTTATTCCAGTGGGATATAGCAGACTGTATTAGCACTGTATGTAAATTAAATAGAAAGTTCTTGTAGTCTTTTGTAGGTTATTGAAGTGGTTTTGTTCTCATATCAGATTAGAGAATGTACATGTTTTGTTATACTTAATACAATTATTCCAATTTTTAAGTCTCACCTTGGTGTCAATCTTATGAATTTTGGGTTTTCTGATCTACTGCATAGGGTTACTTATGTATATGTTCCAATTTTTAGTTCTCTATTTAGGATCAAGTGAAACATACTTCCGATAGAGCATAAATTCATCTTTATTTATCTATAGAGGGATCTTACATGTAGTGGATGGGCTGGAGTAAGTGTGTTTATGGCTTTGGATCTTTCACATTAGTTGGTTCATGTTTCTATATCTATTTTTGAGATCTTCCCAATGGATAATGGCACTGATCAAGGATTAGTGCATTCAATTGAGATACATGTTTGATCTAGTTCTAGGCTATATTCTGCATCTTAATATATCAATACCATTTTCAAGCTTTAACTATTTTTTGGTTGATAGTTGTGAAGTCATACTTGGTAATAGAGAGTCAATGAATGCCTGGTTAGTATTTAGTACTTTCTTACCATGATCTATTGTTCAATCCAGAGTGAAAAATAGTTGAAAGGAGTTATATAGTTGTCTGGATTAGGTGTATCCACCTTGGTTTTGCAGAGCCAAAAGTAGAAGAGGGTAGTCTTGACCCTATAGTTGGTCTAGTTATCTTACAGAGCTTTCATACTCGGAATTAACCACTCCTAACATTAGTCTTGAGATATATTGGTTGCATTCATAAGTGTAACAGTTTCAAACACCAACAAGATGGTGAATCTACTGGGGATAGAGTATAAAATAGTGTCCTAGGTAGCTAGTAAGTTGATCATTGGAAGTATAGAGTACTTTGTGTTTTGTGATTGTTGTTCTTGTTAGTAAGTGTTGTATTTTCCCAAGAGAAGTTGGGTGGAGACTCTGAGATTTCTCTGCAACAGTGTTGGTTAAAATTTTTCAATTTATACACACTTAGATGTTATGAGTCATAGGAACACAAGATCTTGGGTGAAGAGACATCCTGAAGAAATAATGGAGGAAGAAGTTCCAACTACCTCTAAGGATCGTCACCCAAGAAGAGGAAAGAAAAATAGAATTGTCCCTCAGAATGAGAGACAAGTGGAAAATACAAGATTTGAGGAACCAATCCAGATAAATCAGGAGGGCAATGCATCATCATATGATGAGGCTGCTGATTTGGGATTGGGTGCTTACGAAGATTATCACTCACCTAGTGAGAAAGAACTTGCAAAATCTGAAACTACTCTTCCTGATTCTGATAGTGTAGCAGAAGAAATTGCAGAACTGGATAGAAGAATTCATGACCAGATTGCCATAAGACAAAGAAGAGAGAAGGAAAGAGAAGCCAAGATTAAACATGACCAAGTTTTTCTTGATCAAAGGAGGCAGAAATTGAAAAGATTAGAAGAAATGAAAAAGCCTAAGGAACTTGAACAAGTTGAAGAGGAACCTGTCATTCAGCCCACTCTTACTACCCAGAGACCAAGAGATAAGGGTAAGAAAAAGGCAATAGGTGTTCAAATTAGTGAGCCTATGAATCTCACAAGACCATCAGATTAGATGTCTAAGTTGGATTATGATATAGAAAGGATTAGATTGGAAAAAGAGATCATAGCTAAGGAGCTTGAGAAGGATGAGTTGGAGGCTGCTGCTTTAGAAATGAAGAAGAAGGTGGACTTTCTCAAACACACTTCTAGGCCTATTGGTGCTGAAGTAGCTACAACATCAAATTCTAGGGCATCTGCTTCTCAAGAAAATAATCCTTTTACAATAAGATTGACTCATGCAGAAAGGTACAAACAATTCTCTTTCACTAATGTTCCTAGTTATTCACATGTAGTTCCAAATGAAATTAGAGATAAACTTCGTAAGTTTGTTGGAAATAATGTTATTACTTGTGAGGAACATTTCAAAAAAAAAAATTGATATGATGGATGATTATGAGATTTTGCATGAGGATGTAATAATGAAGCTATTTGTACAATCCTTAGTGGAAGATGTTAGGGATTGGTTTAGGGGTTTACCTTTTGGTTCTTTAGGATCTATGGATGAATTAGAAAATTGTTTTAAAGAACAATATGGTGATAAAAAAAATGAAGGTTTCATGTTAAATGAATTCAATAACATTAAGAAACATCAAAATGAGGATGTTGCAAAATTCAAAACTGGATTTCAGAAAGCCATGCATAAACTATTACAAGTTTTAAGGCTTGATGATCAGGTTTGTCTTGCCACTTACTCGAATGCTTTTGATTCGAAGATGGGATACCTCCTAAGAGATAAGAATCCTAGAACTCTTAGAGATGCATATAAGGTAGCAGTGAATATTGAAATGAATAGGAGAGTATCTGGAAAGTTGGATAGGAGAGGTGATTGGAAGCTTGCTAGGAAGGAACCAAGTAGGCCTAGTGTTACTAAGCCTAAAGAGGAGGTAGATATGAAATAGATTCTAAATGCTATTAAATATTTAAAGCCTACAGATAACAAGAATGTTAGATTTCCAAGTAATGATAATAGGCCTGCCTCAAATAATTTCAATAGGCTTCCAAGAATGCAAAATTATCCATATAATACCCAATGGAAAGATGGGAAACCTATTTTCCCATAGAGAAATTACAAGCCTACTGGTAATACTATTGATCCTTTTCAAATAAATTATGTTAACACATGTGATGACCTTTCATGGTGCATTGCTTGTCAATCCCCGCATAACCACAAGTATTGTGCAATTGCTTTGAATATATCTACAAGAGAGGCACAAAAAGAAAGAGAGGAAGAGGATGAACTATGTGATGATAGCGGTTGTGCAATGTCTTCTACATTTCTAGGAGGTGAAGAGGAATCTGATGAGGAAGAAGAAACAGTTGATGACATAAGATGCAATAACATCAAGGGTAGTGAATCTTTTCTAGCAAGAAGGCCATGAGATGAAGAAATTGCATAGATTACTACAGACATGGTTGATCAAGTAAGGAGTAACTACCATTTGAGAAACATAACAGTGGGAGATACTAATGGAAGACCTTCTGGTATTTATATCAGACAGGCAGGAAAAAATACTGAGGGAGTGCTAGGAAACAAAACACTTGTTGAAGATATCAAGAAAAAAAAGACCAGTAGAGGAGGAATGCCTAATGATCCAGTTGTTGTCCATAGATTAAAAGTAAAGATGCCTAAGAAAAATGTTCCATCTTCTCAACGAAAAAATATAAATATTGAGCCAAGCCCTGCTACTCAAGTTGAAAATGATAATGATATTGCCTTGAAGCAAAACATTTCTGATTTGAAATATAGTCCAGTTGATATGGGACAATTGTTGTCATAGATCATAGTCAAGGTTCCACTCTTGGAGATGATGAGGATTGAGGAACACAAAGAAAAAACTTTAACATGGGTGAGTAGAATTTCTTCCACAAAGATGCATGAGAAGGAGGAAGTTAAAGAAATGGGAAAATCAAAGGATAAGAATGATAACAAAGAAAAAGAATCAGAGGTGATTGTTTCAAGGATCCCTTAGATTTTCTTAAGTACTAATCCTGTGAACACTCTTTTAGGAGTTGTAGACCTATTTTTCATAACTTTGGTTATAAATGGTAAAAGATTAAAGAATTGTATGGTAGATTATGGGGCATCAAGTAATGTCATGCCAGTAGAAATTATGAGATTCTTAGGATTTCAAGTTGATTCTCCTCATGGAAGATGTCAAGGGATGGATTCTAGAGAAGTACCTATCATAGGTACTATTGAGGCTATGCCTTATAGACTTGCTACATGCCCTGAAAAGACACTAACCATGAGTGTTTTAGTGGTGGACATTCCTCCTCAGTATGGAATGCTTTTATCAAGAAAGTGGAGTACTTCAATAGGAGGGAGTATTCAATGTGATCTCTTTTTTTCCACTTTTGATATTCATGGTCAGAGCGTCAATGTATCCAAAGAAATAAGGGCTCCTCACATGATTGAGGAAATAAATGAAAACAATATGACTTGTTTTGTGGATATTGATATTGGATCCTTCCAAGTCCAAGATGGGAAGGATGGGGTAAAAGATTAGCTTGTATTTCTCTTTGCAGAGAAGGGTGGTCTGGCAGATAGTAGTGAATTATGGACCATGTACTTTGATGGTGCAAACTCAAAAGAAGGAGCAGGTATAGGAGTCCTGTTGATAGCTCCTAGTGGTAAGACCTACAAGTTCTCATTCTCTTTGTTATTCACATGTACAAATAATGTTGCTGAGTATGAGGCCTTGTTGATAGGGCTAAGATTAGTTGCAAGGCATAACATAAATAATCTCAAAGTTATTGGTGACTCTGAGTTAGTGATCTCTCAGATAAGGTCTAAGTATGCTTCAAAGAATCAGAGGCTAAAATAGTACAGAAATGGTGTGTGGGATGAGATAGAGAATTTTGATGCCTTTGGCATTGATTAGATGGATAGGAATCAAAACAAGATGGCCGACTTGTTGGATAATATTTCTCTACGGCCAAAGGATGTTACCTTTGCAGGAATTTCAAAGATTGAGGTTAAATATAGGCCCTCTATCCCAGATAATATTGAAAGTTGGCAAGTTTTTGAAGATGATTTAGATATTTTGAGATTTATACATTGTGAATTAGACTTAGAAAATAAAGAAATGGATTTCAATGGGTTTGTAGAGACTGTGGATGGTAAAGATATTGTTTTTGGCAAGGAGGTCATACAACTGAAATCAAATAGATTTCCCAAGGGGTTGGTTGTGCTAGAGAAAGCATTTGACAATAAGGATAGGTCCTATTATGCAAGGACTGTGAACAATCCAAAGGACTTGGAAGAAATAAATGTTAGGATAAATGAATCTCCTAAGAAGGTATACATTGGTAGGAAGCTATCCACTAAAGTCACAGAGATGTTGGTTAGTCTCCTAAACAAGTATAAACATGTCTTTGCATGGTCTTATGATGACCTAAAGACATACAAGGAGAACCTTTTCCAACATGAGATTCCTTTGAAAGAAGGAACAAAGCCTTTTAGACAGAAATCAAGACCTATTAATCCCACCCTAACTCCCAAGATGAAAGAAGAATTAAAGAAAATGAGGGATGCTGGAATAATCAAGAAAATAAGGCATTCCACATGGGTATCAAATTTGGTACCAGTAAGAAAGAAAAATGGTGATATTAGACTTTGTGTAGACTTTAGGAATTTTAATATCAATTCATTAAAAGATAAATATGGGTTACCCAATATGGAAGCTATGTTACAAAGGGTCACTGAATTAGAATTGATGTCTATGTTGGATAGTTTTTCAAGGTACAATCAGGTTATGGTTAAGGAATTAGAGTAGTTTAAGACTGCATTCACCACACCATGGGGCACTTATGTGTATGACAGAATGCCCTGTGGATTAACAAATGTTGGAGAAACATTTCAAAGAGTCATGGATGTGGCATTTGCCAATTTTATAAATGATTTCCTTGCAGTTTACCAAGATGATCTTACTTCCTATTCAACAGTGTACCTTGAGAAACTCTTTGTGAGAGCATTGGAATATGGGGTTTCCTTTAACCCAAAGAAATGTGTTTTTGGTGTGATAGAGGGAAAGCTTCTAAGGCATATTGTGTCTAGAGATGGAGTGAGAATTGATCCTAAAAGGATAGATGCAATTGGTAAGATCCCTCAACCTAAGAATGTAAGGGGCATTCAGTCTTTCTTTAGACAAGTAAATTTCTTAAGGAGATTTATTACTAATTTTGCTGAAACTAGTATTCCAATTTCAAGGATGATGAAGAAGGGAGCCAAAGTAGAGTGGAATCAAGAAGCATGTAGGGATTTTTCTAGTATCAAACAAGCTATTAAGGATGCTCCTGTCCTTAGGACACCAGATTATGGTAAGCCTTTGAAAATCTTCTCCTTTGCTTCATATAATACTATTGTTGCAGTGTTACTGCAAAAGAATGCAGAGGGCTTTGAGTAGCTCATTTCCTTCTTCAGTAAGTCTTTACAAGCAACAAAATTGAAATATGATATCATGGAAAAACAAGCTTATGCACTAGTTAAATTTGTTAAGGCTTTGAGGTTTTATTTGGTAGGAGAAGTTGTGATTGTTTATGTACCTAGTGTTGTTGTTAAGGACATTTTAGTCCAACAAGAAGTGTCAGGAAGGAGGTGTAGATGGATCAAAAAAATTTAGGAGTTTAATATTGATATATATATATCACAAAGTTGGTTAGGGGTATGGGACTTGCAAATCCCATGGCCCAAAGAAATTTGGATGCCAATCATATAAACATATTAGAGGAAGACCAAATGCCCTATATTTGTGATATGGATTGTTGTGAATGATACAAGGACATAGTTGGATATTTGCAAAATATGGTGTTACCCTCTGACATGGATGAAAATAGGAAAAGAAAAGTTAAATTGCAAGCTATTAAATATGTCATAATTGAGGGACAGTTGTGGTGGAGGAGCAATGATGGTGTACTGCTCAAGTGTGTTGACAATGATAAGTCTAGAGCCTAATGGAACAAATGCATAGTGGTGCTTGTGGAGGCCATTACATGGCTAAAACTACTACACACAAGATTCTTAGATCTGGCTTTTGGTGGCCAACTATTTTCAAGGATGCTCACAATTATGTTAAGAAATGTGATGCCTGCCTGAGATTTGCAGGAAAGCTTAAATTTAGGGGAAGTTTTCCCTTGAGGCCTATTGTAGTTGAAGCACCTTTTCAGAAATGGGGAATGGATTTCATTAGTGAGGTTGAAAACAAGTCAAGTGGAGGCCATTCTTGGATTCTAGTAGCTACTGATTATTTTACTAAATGGGTTAAAGCAATTCCCACTAGAAGAGATACTAGTAAAACTATGGTTGATTTCATGTTAAAGAATATTTTGACCAAATTTGGATGCCCTGAGAGTATTGTGGTAGATAATGCAATGTGTTTAGATTAGAAGAGTTTAGTTCCTTCTGCCAGCAATATGGGATCCAAATATCTTACTCATCCACATATCATCCACAAGGGAATGGCCAGGCCGAGTCTAGGAATAAAAGTTTGATCAAAATTCTTAAAAGAATGTTAGACAAAAACAAGAGAGCCTGGGATTCAAAGTTGCAATTGGCACTATGGGCTGAGAGAGTAACAGTCAAGAAAGAAATTGGTTGTGCACCTTTTGATTTGGTATATGGAATTCATGCTAGGTTGCCTCAAAACAATCTATTGCAAATGTACAAGGTTGTTCAAGATTATGATGAGGAAATGGATGATGACATGAGAATCAGGATGGATGACTTGATGCAACTTGATGAATCAAGAAGAGATGCACATGAAAAGAATATGCAAAAATAGTTGCAATATAAGAACCTGTTTGATAAAAGAACAATTGTCAGAAGCTTTAAAGCTGATGATTTGGTCCTGATGTGGAATGCCAGACTTGAAGATAAATGTAAACATCGTAAATTTGACCCTATCTAGCTTGACCATACATTATTGATAGTAAATGGGGTGCAGATTCTTATATTCTTAAAGATTTTCTCATAAATGTTCTAGAATTTCCAGTTCATGGACAATTCTTGAATTTTTACTTCTCTTGAAGTCTCAAATCTATGAACAGTAGTTTTAGGAGTAGGTTTATTTTCTATTTTTTCCTATTTTCTTTCTTAGGTTAGGTTTTTCCTGTAGGTGGTCTACTATTTCTAGAGATATGTGGTTCTTTCCCAAAGCTTGCATTTAGCCATCCTCAGGCAGAGCCACTATTAGCACTTGTAGAAAATATTTTGTCTCCATGTTAGTCCCTACCATTTCTACAATTTTCTTTGGTCTTTTCCATTGAACCCTAAGCCCTTAATGTATTTTCATGTCAATTCAAAGGAAAAACACTAAATTTCTTAGCCCCATTCTATTTTGAAGTTACCTTTTTGGGCCACTTAAATTCCATTTAGGCATGTGCTTTATTTTATTCCCATGTGGTCACCAGGTCTCATGATTTGACCCCAGGTTAGTGTTTCATCTCCCGACTTTGAGTTTGGTCAGTCGCTGAATCACCAAATGAAACCAATGTCAAGAGGAGGGTCAGCTTATGGTTTGGTTAGTGAACAATGGAAGTTAAAGGTCATGCAAGTATATCAAATCTTGTGGCTTTCTTTATGCCTTAATGCAAATGATGCAATGGTTTTACCTTCAAGGCAAATTGACGTGCTACCATGTGTCCAAGTGGGCCCGAGAGGTGATCGTAAGGAAGTAGTTAAATGGTGAGAATGTTAGTGTTGATTTGATGGTTGTTTGTATCCTTTTATGAGAAAGATGCAGCAAATTTATGTTCAAGGGAAAGTGAGAGTGTGCCATGTGTCCTTGGTGGGCCCAGGTATGATGTACTTGGTTGCTGAGTCACATAAAAAAATTTTAGGGTTTGTATCAAAGGTTACGATACTTGGTGCGGACCATCAGATGCAAGGTTGAAGTTGATCAATGGTAGTCAGGTGATCTTCTGATAAATGTTGAAAGGTCAAATTCATTCAGCGATCATGAGACTAGGCTTTAGTCACCATGTCTCCAGATGTTGAGAAAGGGTTTAATGTGAGTTAGAAGTGGCTTAGTCACCCAGTCTCATTAACAAACCATATTTAATGAAATCTTCTCACAACTTGGAGACTAAATGGGAGGTGATAACCCAGATTTTAAGGTAGGTTAAGTTATAGTTCCCAGGTAAAGGCCAAGCGCATCAATGGTTGTGTTTTAAAGCGAGGATCAGGTTTAAATCAGGGTCGTTGATCTAATTTTCTGTGCCATTTGTGACCGTTTGTTTTCAAATTTGAATATATTCCTCAGAATGGTGATGGCGTGTTTTCCAATTTGCAGGACAGGGAAGATGGCTCCACCATTTATTTTCAGCTCAGAGTAATGGTGATTTGAGAGGCCTTCGTGGTTGTATTTGGTTTCCAGGTCTCTCCAGAAACATTGACGATAGAAATGACCAATTTGTTGTAGGGTGTGGTGAGGGTTATGATTAGATTTGTTTCAATATTAGCAAAAGGACTGATTCAACCATTTCCCAAATTGCTTCAGCATGTGGATTTGACAGAAGCTAAATCTTTTGAATGATCTTCTAAAGAAATATTGATTGACAGAGATGACTACATTAATTGTGTGATAGGTGGTTGTTGAAACCCTTTCCTAGGGTTTCCATCTTTTTATTTATGCCTTGTTTCTCTGTTGTAAGGGTTCAAAAGTTTTGGTTTCCAAGCTTTGTTCCAGTGGGATATAGCAGACTGTATTGGCATTGTATGTAAATTAAATAGAAATTTCTTGTAGTCTTTTGTAGGTTATTGAAGTGGTTTTGTTCTCATATCAGATTAGAGCATGTACACGATTCATTATACTTAATACAATTATTCCAATTTTCAATTCTCTCCTTGGTGTCAATCTTATAAATTTTGGGTTTTCTGATCCATTGCATAGGGTTACCTGTGTATGTTCTGATTTTTAGTTCTTGATTTAGGATCAAGTGAAACATACTTCAGATAGAGCATAAATTCATCTTGATTTGTCTAAAGAGGGATCTTACAAGTAGTGGATGGGCTGGAGTAAGTGTGTTTATGGCTTTGGATCTTTGACATTAGTTGGTTCATGTTTCTGTATATGTTTTTGAGATCTGCCCAATGGATAATGGCACTAATAAAGGATTAGTACATTCTATTGAGATACATGTTTGATCTAGTTCTAGGCTATATTCTACATCTTAATATATCAATACCATTTTCAAGCTTTAACTATTTTGTGGTTGATAGTTGTGAAGTCATACTTGGTAATAAAGAGTCAATGAATGTCTAGTTAGTATTTAGTACTTTCTTACCATGATCTGTTGTTTAATCCATAGTAAAAAATAGTTGAAATGAGTTATATAGTTGTCTAGATTAGGTGTACCCACCTTAGTTTTGCAGAGCCAGAAGCAGAAGAGGGCATTCTTGACCCTATAGTTGGTCCACTTATCTTATAGAGCTTTCACACTTGGAATTAACCACTCCTAACATCATTCTTAAGATATATTGATTTCTTTCATAAGCGTAACAATTTCAAACACTAACATCTCTATCTAAGGATCTACTTTCCTTAGCTTAGTGGCATTTGTTTATTCTACAACATTATTTTCTTATCAAGACTTATGTTTTGGCTATGGATACTCTCTTATATCAGAGGTGATTGTCCTAGGTCATCACCTATTCTTTATTTTGCAAATTATGTTCTTTATAAACTCTTCCGCTTGCTTTGGGTTAGAGTTGGCTTCCTTCATTCCAAGATTCCTCTTCCTCTTAATTGCAGGGGGCTTGATGATCAAATCTTTGGTCCCACTTTTCTTTTGTTTGGAAGATGACATTTTATCCTAAGCACTCCTCTATGGTGGGGGTCTTGCTGATAAGATCTCTTCCTCTTTGAGGATCCTTTTTCCATATGTGACATATCCTTTTCATGATTATCTATGCTCTTAGATGTAAGATTCAATAGTCTTCTATAGTGTATATTGTTGGTAAATAGGATATCTCCTTACCTCTTGAAGTAGGTATCCTCTTTCTCTTCCTTATCCTTCCTATTAGGTAGCCATGATAAGGAGGGGGGCATTTATAGGGTCTTTGATATAGTATAGTTTACATTTTTTTTCAACATGCTAAATCCTTCAAAGGTAACACACATAAGTTGCTAAATCATGAAGAGACACACATTTTTACTTTTTATTTTTGCTAAATCCTTGGAAGGTAACGCACATAAGTTGCTAAATCCTAAAGAGACGCGCATCCTTATTTTTATTTTTGCTAAATCCTCGCAAGGTAACACACATAAGTTTCTAAATCCTGAAGAGATATGCATTTTTCAAATTCAAATATGCTAAATCCTTGGAAGGTAACACACACAACTTGCTAAATCCTAAAATGGAATGCATTTTATATTCCATAGTGATACAAGAATGCGGATCTATGGATATTCTAAAAGTCATCAGAAGACACATTAAAATTACAAAGCACGGTTCGTGGGTGAGCCTGATGGGCTCTCCCTCCTTGGTGATTCATGGTAAGGTGGGAATCTTACTAGGTGAGGTAATGACTTTCTCTTTTCTCTCTTTCACTTTCATGTTAGTAGGATTAGATCATGAATCTATGGTATTTATAGTGTTTCTCTTGTCTTTCTTATGTAGTCATGTATGCTTTCTATGATTATTTCTCTTTGCTTTCATATCTTTGTGCATGTATGTTGAGTTAGAATCCTTGGTCTAGGGGCTCATGTCCTTGACTAAGTGATGTTCTACCTTGTTGTGATCCACTGGAGTCTTTCTTCTAACTTTATTGTGAGTATGTTTGATTCCATACTCCTGCTAAAGTGGGGGCTTAATGTATCATTCTAAAATGGAAGCACTTCCATGTTAAGAATGTTTATCCCTCCCTAGGGGGTTTTTTTTACCATCATCATATTTTCCTCTTGTTTCTACACCCTCTCCTACTTCTATGCCTATTTAGGACCCTGATTGGGCCTCTTCGGACACTATTTATCCCAATTGGCACATTTTCTAGGGATTCTGACTCCCTAGGTCAAGGTCGACCTTAATTTTGACCCAGGTCCCCCTTTCCAATTGGAAAGTTTGTCGGCTATCGGGGGTCATTCAAAATTTTATTTCCCACCTCTGGGTCAGTTGTTTCAGGTTTCGAAGTAACGAATATTGAAATTATATTTAATATAGGGCCTCTTCTAGAGGTATAGGTCTAATTGGAATTTAATTCTCCTATGTATGCCTCTCTAGAAGATTGTGCCCTAGATTTGTATATAAGGAATTTTTCTCCTCTCATTTTCTCTAAGCATAATCACAAGTGAACAACCATCAACTAAGAAAGAATCCAAGTAAACAAAACTAAGTAAGAAGCGAGAATTCTACATGTTATCAAGATTTCAAAGTTCAATCAAGGTTTTCAAGTCTTCCTCTCAAGCATTCAAGTTCTCCATTGAAGATCAAGGATTAAAGAATTCAAGCCTTTGAAGGGATTTGGTTCAAGCATTCAAGATTCATCATTCAAACCCTAGATCTATCCATCATGGTGGTGTGCTCCTCCTTCAAGATCCTTTGTGCATCCTCAAGATTCATTCATTCTTCTTTCAAGGTGGATTCCAAACATACAATCATGGAGGTTTATGGTTCCTAATATTGAGTCCAAGATTTCATATTTGCTTACTTGTTTACATTCGAAGTATAATTGCATATCTATTGTTATAGCTTCATTATTAGATCTACTTCTACTACTTGCTAGCATTCTCTATTTCAATTTTTATTTTAAGTTAAATTCCTAAATCAGGTGTTTACTAAGCCAAACCCCTTCCCCCAACAAACAAACCATTTTTCTTGTAGGGATAGGTTCGGAACAATGAATTGGGGTGCAAATCTGGATACCCTTTTTGGCAAACTATCAGGATCCAGAAACTAATTTTTTGTGGGACTGTGCAGGTCAAAATCAGACTTTTTGGGTCAAAGGTGACATTCATTCTTGGGTCAAAATCGAACCTAAGCTAGATTCAAAAAATATTTCTGGGTTTTCTCTAGCTCTGCATTTCTATTCCAGATCCGATTGCAGAATTCCCAAAAACTCAGTACAGAGACCTGAAAAATAGCATTCTTAAGATCTATTGCATTTTGAGGTTAGTACTTGTCTTCATTTTAATTAAATTTTTAATATTCCTAAACCTATTATGCACTCTTTTCTATAAAATAGAACTTAGGATTTTTCTCTTTATCCCTATCCTTAATAGGTTGATTCATTTATGCATTGACCCTTTCTTTGGGGTTAATCAATTTGGATCTTCCCTTTATGAAATTTGGGGTTTAGAGGACAACCTTATCTTCTCCACCACCTCAATAATACATTCAATTGCTACTCCACATCACTATTCATATCTTACATTTTGATCCCTCCCCTATTTTAGATCTTACACTTTATACCCAATATACCAAAAATATATATATTATATTATACATATATTTTTTTATCTTTACAATCACATTAAACATCCATAGAAATTATAAACCTGAAATGCACATGAACACCGAAATAGAGAACACCATATTTTACGCAGAAACTCCAAGATGGGTCAAATCGCGGAGAAGTTAATTCTCATAAAATGTAAAAAACACCTATTAAGGTGACACCAAAAGGTGATTTGATACAAATAGGCTTACTATTTGAAATGCTCACTGCAAGAGGGCTCACTTCCAGAAGGTTCACTACCAATACATAGGGGCTCAACATCAAGGACCTTTGCGACATTAAGAAAAAATATGGTGAATCCTTTGTTAAATTCTTACAAAGATGGAGGAACACTACAAATAGAATAACATATGATGTGCCTGAACAAGACCTAATAGTCATGTTTTTTCATGCCCAAAAATTTGCGCCCAAAAACGTAACAAATTTTTTTTTTTTTTAAAAGGTGAAATTAAAGTCAAGAGGGTCTAAGGGGAATCATGACTAAGTGTCAACCTCCCTTAACCCTAGTCATCTTCTAAAGTTAAAGATGCACAAGGTGTCATTTAATTATATGTTTGACTAGATTTAAATTTAGTATAGCGTTCAAAGACTCAACAAGGTGAGTTTATAAGAATTCGCATGTCATCCCCTAATTTTATTAATAGAGTTTGATGATGTGGAGAAAAAGAGAGAGACTCCCTATACTCAGTCTCCAGGGCCGTTCGGAAAATCTGGTATGTTTGATAGCTCAAGAATTTTGTGCTTAAAATTAATCCCCTAGGGTAAGGCACTTTCATAATATTATTTTTATGATGACCAATATACTGGCCACATATATTGGTCAAATAAAAATAACATTATAAGTCCCTAAGTTTAATTTTTAAAAACTTTAATTAAATTTTCCCTTTTAATATTTCTCTATAAAATTATTTAGTTAATGTTTAAATTAAAGGCTATGTTAATTTGATTCCGTAGCACAAAACTTATATCTTAAATGTTTAGACTAGACAATCAAGTTCAAGGCTACGATTATATTATAGTCGATCCTTCGAATTTCTATAGTTGCATTGAAAGTTTGATCTATAAAATAAAATCAACTTATAAAGATTCCAAAAGTTATTGTCAAAATATTAAGGAAAACTATAATCTATATGTCCCAATCTATTTTATTTCCCTTCTTTAATATATAATAACATCGTTTAATTCTATTTCCTAATTCATCCATTCAACCAAAAAATTACATTTATATCCAATAACTTAATTAAGTTGCCTAATAATAACTAATGTTGTATTGTAAATTACCACTTTTTAAAAGATACTAAAGGAAAACAAAAAAAACATCTAATAACTTAAAGGGGAAAAGTCCCTCCCACCTCTTTTTTAACCCTTTCATTTTTAAATCCTAACCCTAATTCAAAATTAGGGTTAGGGTTCAAAATGAAGATGGTTAAAATACATCTCTATTGCTCCTTCTCCATTCTTCAACCCTAATTTTTTTTGTATGTCTCTCTCCTCTCTATTTCTCTTCTTTTTTTTGTCGCAAGTATGGTAGCCATGGAAGAGGAGTCTTTTATTTATATATATACATCTCAATATATGTATATACATTTATAGTATATACATATATTCAAATATATTTATATATATATATTTATTTATTTATATGTTATCATATTTTTATGCAGGTTAAACAACAATGGCGGCCGAAGGAAGTAATCTGTTTTGTTTGTAGAGGGTTTGGTGGGGCGGCGGGTTTCATTTCCCCCACCGTGCCCTTTCTTTTTTATTTTATGCATCGCGATGGTGGGCTGGGCCGCGCGGCTACCAGCTGCACCACAGTCCACGGCCACTAAGGCCACGGCTGTGGCCGGCGGTACCGTCGCCCAGCGCGGGGGGGCCTGACCCCTTCCCCTCTGCCACCTCCCTTAAGGGAGAGTGGGGAGGATGGGGGTAGTGCCTCCTCCCCCATTTTTTTAAAAACGTTTACTTATAAAAATAAGCGCATTCCGATAACAGTCTGCTTTGCTATTAAAAAAAATATTCAAAAAACAACATTCGATATAT
>MU225672.1:1333398-1346577 GCA_018584345.1 Thuja plicata
TAACTAACTAACATATGATTCTAACTAAAAAATAAATTTAAATCTACATTAAACAATATTTTATAAATAATAAAATAAAAACAAAAAACATCAAATAATAGTATAATTACATTAATTTAACATAACAAAATTAAAAAAACATTGAAAAAACACTTTAAAAAAAAATAAAAAAAATTCCTACCGATTTTCGGCCGAAGTACTCCTATTCCGCTCCGCAGATCATGGAAGGCGCTCAGTGCAAATGAGCCGCTCAAACCGATTTTGGGGTTTATATAGATTTTGGGGGTTCCGGCCGAACCTGGTCCGGTCGGACCAGGTTCGGCCGGACCAGGTTCAGCCGGAACCCCGCTACCACATGGACGCCACTTGGCGCCGCATGTGCGCCACGTATGTCCGGCTGAAACGTGTCCGGCCGAAATATGTCCAGCCGGAACATGTCAAATGGTCCTCAAGTGTGACACAGTTCCGTACTTTTACCCTATACAAACTGCATACAAGCTAGCATACTGGAAATGAAACATTTAATACTACAAATGAACTATCAACAGAAAATGGAGTACATACCAAAATCAAACATTTACAAATGAGAAATGAAGCAACACTATCGACAAACCCTAACCGGAAATGAACATCTTTTCACCATAAACAAAATTTTATAACTGTAAACGAAATAAAAAAGCTTGTATGCAAAAAAACAATTACCAAAAATAAAACAAATCTAAAACCGCCTACAAATTCATTAAAAAATGTACAATTCAAGCAATAAATGCACCAAATAAGAGCACGAGAACATGGAGAGACCACTGCCGGATAATGGGTTGGTCGCTGATGGCGCCTAACGAGCTCAGATCGATAGGATTCGACCAAAATTGCCATATCTCTTGCTGAAGAGTTTTCAAATTCTCTCAAGGGTAAAAGTAAAAATGGTATGTTTACCCTGTTTAAACTTATTTTACCCTACCTTTTACCCATTTTATCCCATTTTGGTAAAAAATCACCAAAACTAATCCATAAATCAAATGTTCCTCAAAATTTGACAACATCATCATCATGATCAAAATTGAAACTTGACAACATCAATTCATCCTTGAGTCAACCTTGGTCAATTTCAGTCAAATCAGGTTAACTTTGACCAAATTCAACAGGTATCAAATCAAAACTATCTAGAATCATTTTGCAATAATTCACAGTCAATTCATACTCCTTCAGATCATTCAAAATTACTCTTGTCTCATAATCAACATTTAATTTCGCTCTCAAGGGGGCATCATTAATACATTTGAATGATAATCATCATTCGAGTCATTAATCACATTCTCATCATAAGACTCTCGTAACTGGGCTATTTAGTCATTATAATTTAAAAAAAAATCAAATCAGGGGCTCAAGGAGAATCATGACATCAGATTTTATCATCAAGTAAATCAAATTCAAATCTTCATCAATCAAATTCATCCAATCATCGAATCGGTTGATCAAATCTTCTTCAACAATCAAGTCATTAATCATTGAATCATCAATCGAATCAGATAATTAAATGATGTGTCACATCAAATTGAAGGAAAGATATCACTAGGGGCACATGAACTTCATGAGAATCCAAATAAAGTTGGTTGTCTCGTATCACTCTCAATGAGAGTAATTTCATCAAGTCTCAAATCAAATTGCTCGGCCTCATCAACATCAGTATTTTTCATCATCATCAAATTAACAGGGGCATATCACTTTCATCAGGAATCGTATCAAAGTGATAGTGTTGTATTGGAGGATCATTGGATAAATGACTTCATCAGGACCCATATCAAGTTAATTATCTCATTCATCAATATATTCTTAACGGTAATCAATTTCATCATGACCCATATCAAATTGGTTATTTGTTATCATCAGTATCAGTATCTTCAGTTTTATTCTAGTAGGTAATCAGTTTCATCATATCCATATTAAACCGGTTACTCTAGCTTTGATCCACAACCTCCTATCAAACATCGCATCAAATGTAGACTCACATCAAATCAAACATCATTAGATTGTGAGTAGTTTCATCAAGATCCATATCAAATTGTTCGTTGTTAGCTCAATCTAACATCAGACATCCGAGATCCATCATTTTATCAGTGCAAAAAATCAAAAGAGACAACGTTAGATGTTCTTTGAATAAATGTGATGCATGCGCATTGATTCAAAGAGGGGCAAATGTAATCACCTAAAATTGGTCAATGCATAATCAAGTGAGCAAAATCATATCAATACAATAACTGATCAAATTAAATCAAAGGAACCTTAAACCTTAATTTTGAGATTAAGCTCAATCAATTTAATTACATGATTAATCAATAATCCTAAACAATTATGTCCTAACCATTTAATTAAATAAAGATAAAAAAAAATCCACATGTCTAAAAATATTAGGGTGATCCCACAATAGTGGGTTACACTTTTTCGGAGGAAGAAATTCCTCACGAATCCGCGAGGTGGGAGGATTTAGTCGTGTACTTTCAATAGAAAGTACATGATTGTTTCAACCGAAACATTCATAGTTTCGATCGAAACTACTTTTTTTGCTTAGTTTTGATCGAAACTAGGTTAGTTTCAATCGAAACTAAGCTAGTAAAGATTTTAGTGGGATTTTGACCCATACGCATGTTAAACTAAGAAAATAATTTTGATAGAAAGTACTTTCTATCGAAACCCCCAAAATTGAGGCTATCTGCAAAGGCTAACAGAAATCTGCAGTTTTCATGACTTCGGGGCTCAAGCGCGGGGCTCAAATGGAAGAATAGGGACACCTCCTTTTGCATCGCATAAGAACTCTAAATGAGCTTTCTAAAGAATATAGATTTGACAAATTTTGAATTAATTAGGTCTATCTATTTTGACGTGTATCGGATGTAGGTTTTTTATCCAATATAAACTTCCAGGTTTGACGTTCAATGAAAAATAGTAGAAAAGAGAAAAAAAAAATTGAAAAATAACAGTGCCCTCCGGCTTTGAGTCTTCTTTCTATCAAAAAAAAAAATTGAATTTTGATAAATACACAACAAGTTATCAGCTACACAGTCAACATATGTCATAATTACGGTTTACTCTACTTCAAACGTTCATAAAATATGCAATAATCATGATAATGTCGTCAAACCAATTGCATGCCCTCCGTATGGATGTTACAAAACCAAATTTGAAAGAAGCGCATTGATATCTATTTTAGAAAAAATATTATGTTGTACGAAGTCATTGTACCTTTTTGAAAATGACGTTTTCAGCAACATAGCAGTTTTAGTGGGAGAAAAAAAAAACCATTAAAATCAATTAAAAAATAAATAAAAAATAAAAATATTTAGAATCTAGACAGAAAATCCTAAAAGACTCTAGTTTACTTCATCTTCCGATTTCAAACAGTTTAACGACAACATGCTTCCGAATGTGAAAGTTTTTCTCAAAATGTAGACTTCAATGTCCGTTTAGGCAAAAAAGTGTAACCCGCTATTATGGTATCACCCATTAATTACTTTGATTTAATTAAATCTTAAAGATCTCAACATGTCATTAAGTCAACACATCAACCAATGAGATTAAAGCACAAGAATTGTTCACTCAATTCAAATTAAGGAAATCTTGACCACACAATTCAAATTATCAACATAGGAGGCATAAACCTTTATTAATTGCATAAACCTTTATTAATTGAGAATAAATGCTGATTGCAATCAATTTGGATCCAATGCCTTTGATTTGACATTATTCAACCATTGGTGCAATTGAAAAAATGTGTTTAGAAAAAAAGTTTACAACTTTTTCTAGCTAACCCAATAATGAGGGATATCCCTTTTGCTTTAAAGATTGAAAAACCTTGTTCGAATCAATGATTTCCTTGTGGGAAATCCATTTCAGTTTCTGCACCATTTCCTTTATCGTCATAGAGGACAAAGAACTCCTTCCACATTTTGTCCCACACTCTAATGCAACTCTTTCGGAATTATAGGAAGTCTATTTTGGAGTTCAACACTCGGCCTTTGGAATTCTATTTCTTGCATCTTGCTCTGAGTTGATAGTATTGTGAAGAAAATATATTCACTCCATTTCCTCTTCTTAATGGTCTTGTGCAGATAGTTTGTCATAATCTTTGATGAATCATGTGTTTCCACATAGAGTTCTTGTGGATCACTTGTCAAGGATTGTTTAACCTCAATACATGGGCAATTTTGATGCACAAATGTCTTTAGTTTGCTAATCCAACTGGCTATGAATCGATTTGGGTCGTACATCCAATGATCATTAAATTAAATGTAGATAGTTTCTTCAAACACCTTAGCATGCTCTTTTTTCTCCTTCAATAAAAATTTGCAAATGTCATGGGAATGTTCCATATTTAGAGTTGTGGATGTAGAGTATTGTCGAGGATTTTGACCATAATAAATCAATAATACACAAATAATTTAAAAGAAAAAATAAATAGAAAAACAGTTTTTTTTAGAAGAAATTTTTAATTTTTTGAAAGGAATAAAATTAGTTTTTTCTATGTTTAGTGATGGTTGTTATTTTGAAGATATTTTATATATCTTGGTTGTCTTGAAGGCAAATTCAATTATTGAGCATTATAAATTGCAAGATCAATTGAGAATTATAGAGTGCAAGAGGAGTGTTGTGAATTGTAAATTGCAAGAACAATTATGATAGCAACACCTTTGGAGTTTGTAACTGTTGTCTTTGAACAATTAGAATATTGATACTTTGCCCTGTGAAATTTTATTTGGAGTATTGTCTAGGTTTACCACGTAAATCAACGTCTTATATATTATTCTATTATTCCATTCCATTTCCTTTGTTATCTCAGAACCAATCATATGGGTTTCTTCCCCTATTCATTAGCAATTTTTGTATTTCATTTATTCTTGTAATTTTCTCATTAAAATAAGATCCACCAAGACTGAAACTTGCAAAATTTCTACAAGCTCACAAAATTGAAAGTTTGAGAGAAGACATGTCTATGCAGATATAAGTACAATTCCTTGTGGACATTTTGACTCATACATTACTTAAATATATATCCAATACACATTTTTAGTGTTTCAATCTAAATCATATGTTTCTTTTGAATAATAAAAATAAGGTCACATTAACAAAAAATTAAAAACATAAAATTAATCTTTACAAGTTAATAATTACTATAATACTTATTATAATATATTACAATTACATATTAAAAGTAGGTACAAGCTACTACATGACATTTTTATTTATTTCTTCTCTTTTATATTACACCAACACATTTCTATTGATGATCAAAACTATTTGGTATAAGATAAATTCATATCAGTTACATTGTTTATTATTAAAAATATATTTTTTTATGTATGCAAATTGTAAAATATTTATGAACTTCTTAAAATGATCATCGAAAGAGTCACTAGAAAATATTGTCTTACCATTTTAGTTGTACTAACCATGCAATGCATAGCAAAACAATCAATGAAAACTTTCTAATCCTTGCACCAACAAGATTTATTGCTTTTAACATGTGAAACTATAATTCACACATCCCTAAAGATGTTTATTAAAAATTACATCACTTTAAGTGGTCAACTATTAGCAACACTTTGAGAAGTGTTGGAACACATGCCATTTATTATCATTAATGAAAATGAGTTTGGAGTCCCCAATATATTTGTTAATATCAACAAACACTTGAAACCATTTTTTTCCTTCACATGATGCAAAATATTATTATTTTTATCTAAACAATTACTTCCCATAAAGAACATAATACACTACATAATTCTTCTACTTCATATAAGATATCTACTTTCACATGTTAAATATTAAATAACATTTAATTTAACCACAACTATTTGCATATACAATTCCTTTTCTCCTCGAATGTAGACAACAATTGCAGTAAATCATTGGGGGGTAATATTTCCCATAGCTGCAACCTTGGAGATAGTTATACTTTAATGGATACACCAGCTAGAACAAGTTGGATTAAAAAAAATATAAATGTTTACATTCCAAATGCATCAACCTATGATGACTAGCAAGTTCTATAATGAAAAAGCATTTTCCACCAATATTAGGAATGTTCATTATTTGATGTATCAATGTCTTTGTAAATAAAAATATGACATACTCCATAACCAAAAAATGTTAATAGTTCTTAACCAATCCACTTGTTTCTACATATACCAATTGTGTAAAAATGAAATGATCATTTAGAAAATTAAGTACTATTTGCAATTGCACAATGCACAATGTTGATCTACAATTTATGATATTATGACACGGTAACAAGGAATTTAATAGTATAGAGAATATAGTTTATAATCAAAGTATAAGATTGCCTAACTTGCTATTTTGTGTGATCATTGAATTTGCTAATTATATAGACATCCATGGGACATTACTAATTTGAAGTTTATCCCTTTCTACCTACAACAAGAGGTAATCATACACAAATTCCATCCAAAAGGTATGGTCTCTACCTAAACAAAAATCATGATGGTTACCACTAAAAGGCCATGATGACAATTGACAATACAAATGCTTAGCATTTACTGTTATTTCCAAAAGTTTCTCTCAATTCATTAGAAATATCACCACCATTCCCAATTTTGTTACTCAAACATAGAAATTGTGTTATATAAGCAATTAGAAACATAAAAATTAACAAATACAATTCACATCTATAAATTGGTACTTATGAACATGTTTTTATATAAATTAATATTTTTATTAAATAATTTATTCTTCTTTACTTAAATAACAATGTAATTTATTCTTCTTTACTTAAATAACAATGTTCATTCTTATCTCTAAGATCATAACTATCAAAACAAATCTATTCATAACTATCAAAGCAAATCTATTTATATGACATTATGTTCATGTTAACAGCAATAATAATATATTACTTTAAAAAAATTTATATGCTCATATGATATAAATAACAGTATACTCATAAGATTCATCATTATAAGATGTCAAAACCTTACAAATTTTTACTTCATAAAAATTTGTTAAAACTTGTATTCAATATTCATATTATACAGCTACAAACCAAAAAAAATTAGCAAACCAAAACAAAACATACAATTTGCTTCCCCGTTTAAACTCTAAAATCTGTGCCAATTGACCAATCAAAAACACCTCTCGCGGTGCATTTATCTAGTAGTTAACCATCCACACATTGCTCAAAACGTAGAACCAATCGGCCTAAAGAAGGGTCTTCCAGCCTCACATCACAGAAATGAAGGCAAAGCTCCCCCAGCCCCCTTTGGCAAACTTTGCCATGGCTTATATTTTAACAGCCAAAAGCAGAAAGAAGCAAGCCAAAGAATTTGGAACTTCTGAAATATGCTCAAGGACAACTACAGAAAACAAAATCAATATCAAAATTTCCAGAAACTCGATAATTAGATAACATAATCAGAGGGGCAAAACTAAACATTGAAATAGAGATTTCCATAAAAAATAGGTGCAAATTCAAGTTGTCCTAAACAAACTTACAGTGGTAGACATCCCAGTGACTACATGCAATCTTAATGCTAGGTAATCCCGGGTTTGGCACCGATTCGATCTCTAAGATCTGTAATGAACATTTGTTTGAAGCAATAAAACAGTGTTTCAAGTTTTCAACACCCCCCTGATGGTATCTCAGGTAGTCATGTTTGTTGTATATATATATATGGTTCTTCAAATTTAAGTCTCATATGAAACGCAAAAGAAAAATGGAAAACCCAGATTCAGTGGTCATGAACACAAATGAAAAAGCATAATCAACTTTAAAATCTCCAGTGATCTTTCCATCAACCACAATTGTTCCCTCTTTTTATACACACAAACATTCAGACTCAATCCCATCCCTTATGGATTGAACAAAACCTAAACTACAATAATTCTAGTAGCCTTATGGATTGAACAAACCTAAACTACAATATTTCTAGTAGACCTCTTAAAGTGACAGGACTATCAGCTGGAGCAGCTACTTCTGTGGCAATTTTTAGGTCTTTTGTGAGCATTTCTACCACATTCCTCATGACAGGCCGACTTGAAGAATCTCTCTGAATGCACAAGCGTGCAACTTCACAGACCGAATAGAGTTCAGCAAGTACTACATTATTTAGTGTCGGATCAATCAGTGCCACTGTCTGCTCCTTTATTTGCAAAAACTTTGATGCCTGCTTAGCCAGCAAATCAGTTTTTTGTTATAGGATTTATAGGAAGTCCTTGCTAGTATTGGATCAGGCATCCTATTCAAAAACAAAGGAGGGGTTATAAGTAAATTGACATACCCATTCAACTAGCAATCCGGTTTCCTCACTAAATGGCAATCTCCCAGTTACAATTTCCAGCAGGAGAATGCCAAAAGAATATACATCTCCTGCACGACTATAGACACCCTTGTGCACGGTCTCTGGATCTACAGAGGCGCCTGATCTTCTAACCAGTGCCAGCTCTGAACTTGCTATAATCGGCACCTTCCCAATACCATTTATCTTCAAATAACAGACAACACAAAAAAACATTCATGAGAGGTAAGTATTGCAATACAAAGAAATAATGTAAATCTCTACATTTATATTGACTGAAAATGTAATAAACTGTGAATTCTAGAAGAACGAATAAATTCAGTTATGCAGAATCAGAAAAAGAACAAAAACAATGAAGACGCAAACACAGATTTTTATAGTGGTTCACCAAATAGCTACATCCACTTTGAAGCAGGGGAACTGTCTTTTATTAATATCTCTGTTTCTAAAATTACACATCACAGTAGCTTCTGCTCTCTCTAATTCATAATTAAAAATATTAACCATTCAACTCTTAAAGACCTTTTGAATGGGAAACGAAAAGTCACAATATTAGGAGGGAAAAAAGATAAACCGTTGGGTTTCATACATCCAACATGAACACCCTACTAAAAGGGTAAATCCTTATTTTTGCCCTACAAGACCCATGTCTCTGACAATGCCTGTATAAATCTAACAGCAAGAGAGTATTGTGTATGTCATTTTTGCACAACGTTTTGGATACACTCTGTGTTCCATCATCTGAATGATAGAAAGTTCAAGGAGACGAAAGATGATGGATCACAGAGTGTGGTCTGAAACATCGAGCAAAAAGACAATACACAGTCTAAACCAGAAACAACAGCAATAACTACTATGGATTTGTGGAAATCTAATATTCTTAATAGCATAAGAGTACTAAAAACAGCTCATCCAGAATCTATAGATTGGAGATCATCAATTAAAATTAATTTTATGACCCAATTTATTAGGTAAATCACCTTTGCAGCATAATCTTCTGTTAGAAGAATATTACTTGATCGAAGGTCCCCATGAATAACAGGGGGATCACAAGAATGATGTTGGTATGCTAAGCCATATGCTATTCCAGTGATAATTCTCATCCGCTGCTTCCATGTGAGACGTTCATTTCCTGTACATACTACAGACAATAGCTGGGCAATGAGTCAGTGTGTGTACTGAACAAATTAAGACCGTAACTATAAAACTGTGCAGAGTACATTGCATAAACTAACCCTGAATTACAAAGATGATTACATATGCAGATGTCCAAGTTGCACACCATGTAAATTCTCAAAGAGTGATCCATTTGAAGCATACTGAAAGATGAGTATCCTGCATATAACAAATATAATAAAGTCATCTCCATAATAGCTTGCAGGAACAGGCTATGAAAAATTCAAATCAATAGGATTTGTGGGTTAGTATTGCTTGCCTGCAACCACCATCCTCGCAATATCCAATGAGGTTCACCAAATGCTGATGACGAATGCGTGATAACAACTCCAACTGCTCCATGTCCCATTTCAGGCAAGAATTGAGGAACAAACCATTTTGTTAGCTATACTTTTTCTATTAAAAATTGAGGCCTACGTGAATAACAAGATTGAAACTTAAGAGAATATTCAATTTCTATTGAAAAGTTTCACCTTATTTTTAGCCTATAAACTTGTTAATGATACTAAATTGTACAAGCAGTTCAGAATAACATTTTCAATCAACAAGCCTATATTTGAAACTTGCAAACATCTAGCTCCAGATAAAGGCTAAATTTTGTAAGTAAAGAGATGCGTAATTTATGGTTTTAATGTAGAAAAGACCGGTTCACAAGAGTACCATAGCTACCTACATGGAGAAGCATTTTGTATGGTTGCCGGGAAATTCAGATTCAAGGACAGGGATCGCTGCAGTATTCACGTCTCCCTACTATTTAAATATAACATTTCTATAGCCCTACTCATAGACTCCTGTTCCCTGTTTCAAGTCGGTCCGTCTCTGATGCTGATGGCTGATATAAATGCTCAAGAACATAACTGTAAGTTGGTTAGGTAAATCCTTTCTGGACAGTGTGAATAGTTTTGCTTAAGGTAGTGGTCATCAGATCTTGTGGCAAACAGGATGCTAATGAAGAGAAAGCAATCTAGGGGTATCCGAAAAAGTTACAAATTAGACATTTCAATCTCCTACAATCTCCATCACTCCCAACTCATATCGATTGCACTAACAGGGTAGGCGTTAGCTAGTGTACTTTTACCTACCAGGCAAGGTGTTAATGATCCAATAGTCTCAAAACTGTACACCTGGCAAGAGGGTTTGCCCCCTGCTAGAAATGACAACACAAAAACCTACTATCATCCTACTCCTGAGCTCTCTATCCTTCTGATGATTCTGAAATGTCAATGAAAAAAAAAGACACAATCGAATCCACAAAGAGTGTAAAGAACACCAAAACCTAGACAAAATATACCAAGCTAGGCGAAAGGAATTGTCCTATTTGCCACGGTAGATAATATGTCAAATGTTTGCCCAACCTACTAGAAATGACAAATCACACCAAGCAGGGCAAAAGGAATTGTCCTGTTTGCAGAAAGGAATTGTCCTAGTTGTCATGGTACTTGGTAGACGATTGTAATATGACAAAGCTTGCCCTACCTGCTAGAAATGGCATAACACAGCAAGCCAGGCGAAAGGAATAGTCCTATTTACCATGGTATATGAGTGTAACATGTCAGACGCTTATCCCAACTGCTATAAATGACAAAACACACCAAGCCAGGCGAAACGAATTGTCCTATTTGCCATAGAAGACGAGTGTAACATCTCAAACGCAATATCAGATACTGCCATCTAAGTAACCCTCATAGAATGCATTCCAAGCATTCTAAGTAACCCTTGTTGATCTTATTGCATTTAAAGCCTTTCTTAACATTTGACATCAAGTTTTATGCATATCATTGAATGATCATGAGTTCAATTACAAACATGGAGAAACCTTACATGTACCTCAGATCTCATTTGAACAAATGAAAAGTATTAAATAAGCACCTGAAAACGAGAACGGGCTTCAACATCAGAAGAGTGTGCTACATCACTTTTGGGCACCTTGATTGCTATCTCCATGCCATCTGGCAATATTCCTTTAAACACAATATTGGTTGTCCCTTCTCCTACTTTATTACTAAACTCCTCGCTATATTTTTGAATTTCTTTCAAAGTAAATGCTTTTCTATCTGCATAAACAAGAACACATCAAATAAATAAAGCACAGGCAAATACCTTTAGGGACCAATATGAATAATATTCTCGCTATAACCAGGCTACTAAGTAAGTAGCAGTATAGAAGACAAAAATGCGGTTCAGTTTACCTCTGGGGCAACTTTCGGGTTTAGTTGTTCTGCTTTCTTCATTGGATAGTAAGTGCTTTGCAACCAAAAGAGAGATGTGAATAACCAGTAAGAGAAGAAGAGCCATAACAATAAGAGAACCGCCTCCTATCAAACCAAGCATCCATGAATCCATACTGTCGTGTGGGCAATTATGAGTCCATCAAAACTCATAAATCAAAGATTTTTGAAAACCCATGAATCCATATTGTGATGAAGGCAATTAAAAACCCATCAAAACCCATAAATCAGAAATTGTCGAATACCCGTGGATCCATACTGTCATGTGGGCAGAATTGAAAACATCAAAAATAAAAATTCAAAGATTGTTGAACACCCATGAATCTTACTGTCACGTGGCCAATGGAAAACTCATCAAAATTCATAAAATCAAATATTGTTGAATGGCATTGGTGGGTGTTTTTCTCTTGATTTCGAAGGAAAGGAAAAGTCTTAAGCCCAAGTCCTACAACAAAACAAGGAGATAAAAACCATCAAAAATGAAAAATCAAAGATCGTTGAATACCCATGAATCCATGCTGTCAGATGGGCAGTGGAGGAATCAACAAAACTCAGATATCAAAGATTGTAGAATGGCTCGTTGGGTGTTTTATTTGCCAAACTCTTTGTCTTGATTCCAAAGGAAAGGAAAAGTGTTTGACTGTCGCTTAGGCGATCCCAAGTCGAGAACACTCTCAATAAGGGGATGATGGCTGCAGATAACATGTGGTCTGTAAGTTGAAATGGAGTAAAGTAAGCAGTGTGTGACAATGGATAAAGCTTCAAGCCACAGGAAAAGTAAAGGACCTTGTGGGGTAGTCCAATGCTTTCCTCCATAAACAATGCTTTTGCTTCTGTTTACCTGTACCACACAAGTCACAACAACTATTAAAACTGCACTCGCCATTTAACAACCTTACCTACCTCATTTTATTTATTTTATGCAGCCCTAATCCCTTCGTCACAATTTCCAAAGGGCCCTCTTTATTATTCCCATGCACTTGTCCCCTTCTCACTCAATTCCATATCATGTTTTGACGTACCAAACTTTTTACTTCTTGAAGACGAAGCAATGTATTTGTTGTCTAGTCCAGCTCAGAGTGTCTAGGCATCTCGGACCCTAAATCTGACAGTTTATCCTACCTTTTTTTTTTTTTGGAGGTATTCATTCAAACTCTTCCTTATTTACGGAGGATTTTTTAATTTATACACAGTTTTTCTAACAAGAAGAGGATAAGCATTAAGTTGAATCTTTTTGGTTAAGAGTTAAAAATTAAGGGATATCTATACTATCAAATTCGTTTAGAGCACGATTTTGAATTCATCCCTTATAATGTTGGAGCCTTGCAATCAACCATACTTATCTCTAAGGGCCCGTTTGGACCACGGCATATCGGCCGCAATTCTTGCATTCCGTATTCAGAATACGGTATCCACTGTTTGTGGTCGACTCTGAAAGATGGAATTGGAATTTCGATATTCCAATTTGA
>MU225673.1:17590-38826 GCA_018584345.1 Thuja plicata
CTCATTGCTTTCCAATCTCCCCAACATGCCTTGCAAACAACTAAACTTGATTCTCTTGTGCCAAAGGACTTAACTTGCACCTCAAAGGAGCTGGCGGGATTTGGAGGCACCTTGGACACCATTTCCAGAATTTCTTAAAAACTTTTCCCAAGCATCAAACATAGCCCTTCAAACAATCAAACTTCCACCTTTCAACCAAAGGGAGGCAAATCCATCATCGAAGGTGCTGACAGGAATTCAAGGCACCTTAGACACCATGTCCAAGGGCTAGGCGGAATCCGCCCAGTCATTGGACACAGTGAAACAAATATAACATTTAAGTATAAGTCTGTTTTAATTTAATTTCTTATACTTTAAGTTATATTTGTATAAATACCTTCCAGGATGTTTGAGATAGGTTTTAGCTTCATAGGAGTTAAGGTGCGGATTCTAGATTTTGGGGGTTTTAGAATATTTCAGGACTTAGCCAAATTTCAGGATTCAGCACGCCTTCAGCAGAGCTACCTCCCACAATCTATTTCGACTTTCTAAGATCAAATTGAAGCTGGAACAAGGATTCTCAGAGGGATTACACTTGTTTCATCACGAATCCTTTGGTTTTTATCCCATATTCCTGAAAGATTTAGCACAACTCTTGCCCATGCTCCAAACAGACTTGACTTCTCAACAGGCCAAAATTGCCCAAAACCAACTCCCAAACTTCACTCGCTAGACCAAGGGGCTTGAAAACTGTCGCCAACAAAGACTACCCAAGACCACTACTCCTATTGCTTGCAAAAGAGGGGGTCCCCATTTGCAATGGGGCGATGGTGTGAAAACCTCACAACAAGTATATATATATATATATTGTACGGACGAACCCAAAACGAATCCGAACCCAACCCCAAAAAATTTTGGACAAATTTCAAACCCGAATCTCGAACCCGCATCCATACCGGAATCCAAACCGGCAACTTAGGGTAAATCAGTTGGAGACTTAATTCCTATGTTGGTGATTACATGGTTATTTCCTTGGAGTGTTTGGAAGTCTATTGCTGGATATTTTAAGCTGTGGCTGAGAGTATTCATGCCAGTTTCAGACCTGTTTCTTTCTACTCAGTGGTTCGGACCTTAACAAGTTGTATATGATGCTTATATGAGGTGTTTCATGTACTTGTTTATGCCTATTTCAATAATATGAAATGACTATACGCATGCAAATGACATTTCAATTAAAAAGTTGATGTAATCAGCACTTTCAAGATTTAAATGACATTATATTTATCACAGCAGTGACCTATTACACAGATGTTGTTTATTGATAACTTACTTGTTGAACTTTCAAAAAAAAATACAGGGGTGTATATTACAGACATCTTTGTTTATCTGTTGGATGCTGATGGACAGTCTTTAGGGTTTATGAGGATGTCAACGATGCTACAAATAGGCTATAACTGTTCGTAGATCTGTAGTTTGTAAACAAATGATTGTGAAGATGTAAATCACCATGCCATGAGGATTCCCTAGAGTCTGCACTAATCACACTGTGGGAGCTTTGGTTATAATTTCTACAGATAGTCTTCTAGTCTTCTCGTATTGAAGACAAGGACCATTGTGCCTTGGTGGACTATGGAGACAGAAAAGTAGGTGCCTTTGATGTGAAGTCCACTAGCATTGAGACAGTTTTTATTGGTGGATGTGATCTATGGACTGTGTTGTCCTCAGCCAGTAAAATTAATTTTAATTATTGTCATTTACCTTATGTTATCTTGCAATGTATAAAGGTGAGAGAATGTTAGGATAGGTGAGTCGTGCACCTTGCAAATCATTGTAACTTTATGTTGGGATATTATTGTAATGCCAGAAGTTAGCTAGCCATGATAATATTTCAATACTGTTCATAAATTGAATCCATGAGATTCTGATACACCACTCAGATTGTATCTAATGGTGTGTATAAGAGGTATGCAAGAGCATCTATGGCATGTATAAGAGATATGCAAGAGCATCTATAAAATCGTAAGAGCATTGATAAAGGAAATTATGTACTTGTGATGGTATCTTTGACCTCCTAATATTGCTCGAGTGTAGAAGCACCTTGTAAGTAAAATGAATGTTCCAAATTGGACCACCCAAGTTAGTGGGTTGACTGGTTGATTGTAGGACTCTAGGAATCTGAGTGGGCCCATGTATTTAGCTCATGGCTTGACAAGACCACCGATGGTTTTCTGGGGGTCCCTTGCCCATAGATTGAGGACTTGGCATAAAGGTTTTGCTTTGGTTCAGTGTGAGTTTGCGCAAGTTTAGGAAGGCATTTGGAGCAGCATAAAGAACATCACGACAAAGTAGCATGAATGGATGTATGGTTGTAAGTTATTGTGACAAATTTCCAAAGAAGAGAGATGCCATTAGTTTGATTACTAGTTTTGTTTCAGGGTTGGAATGCAGCAAGAGGTGCTTAACACATGTTGGTAATACTATTTCAGTACAAGGAAATGCTTATTGTAATTCTAACCATTCAAAATTGGTAAAACTGTAAATGTTGCTGATGTAAAAGTTTGGGGTTTCCCTGAAAGGCTATCCTAGGATAATTATGGTGTTATATGTGTTCTTTGTTGTGCTATGCTATGTTATTGTTGTTATATTTCTGATATGTTACAGTTATAAATCAGATTTATGTCAAATTTTAAAATTTATTGGTGATTTGTAACAATCTCACAGTGCATCTGCAGCAAATTATCAGTAATTTTCTAACAAAAACTCAGTTAGGAACTCACCAGAAAGAGGGATTCAATATAAAACCTTACCAGCCGAAATACCATTAACACTTTCCATCCCACCAAGCGGCAAGTGAGAATCGTTCCACATTCAATGAGTTTTTTATTTCTTTTCCATCATCTTTATTAGATAAGACACATAAGAGAAAATATCTTTGAGCATGACCTTGCAGGATTAAACATGAGAAAAATCCATCAACTGTGCTGTTTAGAAGTTTCCAACTTCTTAAACATAATGCTTTTGTGGTCCAAGATTTCTAGTTAAGTTACCACTGCTACAATTTATAATTTGTTTATCGACAAAACTAAAGGATTAAGAGGCCACTGTTGAGTCTTAAACCACAGTTGAGCTTAAACCACAGGGTTGAGACTCAGTGACTACTGGAGAGTACTCTCTGAATCAGGGACTGAGGGCTGTCTTGACAAAGTCTTGCTGAGTCAGCTGATAAAAACAATAAATTAAACTTTGACAACCATTTCAAGCAATTCTTATGTATGATATTTTACAAAATTCTGATATTTAGTCATGTTTTTCTTGCCAAGTCCAAGTCAGAATCCTTATCAAAATTCAGCTAGCAGATTACTTGCCGGGTTTCAGACTCAATTCTGGGTCTCAAACACATGAATGTGCTTCCTGAAGTATTACAAATCTTATCGAATCTCTAGTTAATAGAATCCTGATCCCAACAGTTATCATTCCCAGCTGTTATGAACTCAATCTGGAAAATCTAGACGTATTAGTAAGGGAACCCTCTAGCCAAAAACTTGAGATACAAAACTGATATGAAAAAAATAGCAGCAGCATTATCTTGGGACAAAAAACTGATTTTTCTGTGCCACCAGAAGTATTCGGATTCCTCTACAACAGCGGTCCACTTGAAATAACATAACTATCATGACAATGGCAACGGTTTTAGATATAACAGCAACAGTTTCAGCTGTGAGATGGTAGTTTCAGTAACAGCGATTAATGACAGAGATTTTGGCATCAAAGGACCCTTCCAATCAGCATAAAACAATATTACTTAAATATCTTAGAAATCAGAAAATCAAATGCAAATTTAGAATATTTTCCTTGGAATTAATGGGGTAGGTAGTCGGTAGTCCAATCCATAATATGCAAGAATCAGATTTGATAGTCTCACCCAGTCACTAAGAGGTCTCCTATCGACCCCTATACAAAAAAATAACCATAAGAATGGTCCTCTCCAATGCCTGAAAGCCTATTCTTAGTTCATTATCCCCTCTTGGTTCTTGTGTCTCTTGCGACTAAAATGATCAGAGTTATCAAAAGAAAACAACTAAGTGTCACGGACATTAAGATTGATTAGCTAACAAAACACCCGACTGTCAAAGTCCACCAACGGAGATCAAATAACAATCACCAATACTAAATGAGGTCATTTAGGTCTTATGATACATACCATCCAGCAGCAGATGAGGGAATCATTCAATGCTTCCTAAGACTTTCATAGAAGTCAAGAACTTCAGGATGTGCTTTTACTTTTGACGGGTCAAATCCAAGGAGTCTAAGCCCATCTAACTTCTTCAACCGTGACAGGGCTACGTATACCATGCCACACCCAAATGCCTTGCTAAGATCTGTTTCAATTCTGTCCAATGTCATTCCTTGACTTTTGTGCAAACTAATAGCCCATGCTAAAATCAGTGGAACTTGCTTCCTCTTAGCAGCTACTATAACTTTCCCTCTCTCGTCAAAACCATGAACCTCATAACACTGAGGTTGTATAGTCTTTAGTTGCCGAAGCCCTTCAAATTTGACAACTGGCCAAACACCTTTGGGTGAGATGGCCTTTTCATTGGTTTTATCGGTATCTAATTGGAATCCCTGAACTATACCCTTTCTTCCATTCACCAAGCCACTTTTTGTGTTTATATTATATGTGAGCATCACTTGAGCCCCAATACAGAGTGAAAGCTCCTTGAGAACAAGCATACTGTCAAATCGAGACATTGCATACTCCAGACCACTGTCCTCCGCGTAGAAAGTGAACTTTTCCTTATCAAGTTCCCTTAGTTTCTGCTCGTTTTCCCTTGTGACATCAAGCCTGTGGGGATACAATTTTGTGAATGTTATACCATCATCAAATTCTGGTCGTCCTAGGCAAGGTCTAAGCATACCAATGCTTTCAGGGCTACAGATGCCTCGTCGGAATTCATTCAACATCATCACAAACTCCGAATCTGACTGTCTAAAAATTATGTCCAGCCCTGTCTGCACGTCAAAGCATTTATGCCAGCAATCAGCTTGAAATGCAAATTGTTTTTCCAAATTTGGTGGATTTACAGGAGGTAGCTGGCAAAAATCCCCAACCACCACCAGCTGCAGGCCTCCGAATTCTTTGCCTGTTTTCCTTTGGGAACAAAATCTCTTCGCAATGCAGTTCAATTTGTCAAACAAATCGCCGTCAATCATACTTATTTCATCAATGACGAGAGCTTTTGCCTTTCTCCATCTGTGTTTTGCTTGGCCACCTCTCACCTTTAATAGCAAATTCTCCTGACTACCCAAACCCATACCAATTCCAGCAAAGGAATGTAAAGTAGTTCCTTTCAGGGCAGAGGCAGCAATGCCAGTCGATGCTGTTACGAAGACAGATTTGGCCCCGTGAATTTTCTTGAGAATTGCTATGCACTGCTGAAGCAGACTAGTTTTGCCTGTTCCAGCTGCTCCAGAGAAGAAAACAGATTTTCCCTCTGAGACGGCCGTTAACACTGCCCTCTGTTTTTCTGAGAGTTCAGTCTGATGTAAGTTTTTGCTTCGGTTCTCCTTCCCAGTACTAGAATTATTCTTGGTCTTGGCATATGTCTTTCTAGTTGGCTTTCCTTGCTGAGTAATTATCTGCTTGGCCTCTTTGATTTCAACTGACTTCCTACAATGGGTATCTTTATGGTGGTTTATAGCAGCGACTGCAGGTCGGCATTGACGTATGGGGGATCCTACATTACCAGATGAAAAGTTTTGGGAAAGCCCGGCCAATTTGCTCAGTTTTGATAAGTACAGGTATGCCATTCTGTTCATTCGAGCATCGTTAACGATATGCATCATCTTGGTTCCAAATAACCGAGGACAGAAAACTTTCATCTCCAATTGTAGAGCATGTATTGTTGGAACGCATACTTGAATCTACACAAAGACCAGGGTGGAAAGCAAACGTATAGCTAGAAGCCAACAGTCTTGCTCGCTGCTTCGGCTGCCTGAATCCATAAAAAGACGCGTGGAAAGAATGTGTATACCTCGAAGCCAAAGAATCTCTGCCCACTCCCAGGCCCCTCCTGACTGATGCGGATTTTTTACAATAACAAACTCTTTTTAGTTGGAATGTAATATTAGCATTTTCCAAAGTAAGTAGTCGTTAGTGTAAACATTGAAATTGTATGTATACTGCAATTGACCTAGGTGTGCAATGGGTATATTTAAAAAGTTGCAAAGGTTGTTTAGGAAAATTTGGGTCTATTGTGTGTATGTATTTGTGTAGTACATGAGGTCAATTGGGGCCATTTAGAAAATGTTTTTTTTGTGCAATAAAAGTCTTAATGGAGAAGTGATAGTTCCGAATAAATTGTGTATTCACATACAAGGATCAAAACATGATTGACATCAAAACTCTACATTAAGTAGATAATCACGTTTCATTTCCAATAGAATTATTTTATATTTGCAATAGGAAGATAGGGAAAGAAAGAGACAAATAGGGAAAAAAAAATTAAAGAGAGGGAGAGAGACGGAGAGAGGAGGGTAAGGAGGTAGAGATAGGGGATAGAGAGGGAGAGGGAGAGGGAGAGGAGAGGGAGAGACAAATAGAGATGAGAGACAACAATAGATAAAGATGGAAGAGATTAATAGAGTGAGAGGGATAGATAACGATGGAAGAGATCGATATTTAGAGAGGGGGGAGAATATATAAAGATGTAAGAAATTGAGAGAGAGAGAGAGAGAGAGAGAGAGAGAGTGTTTAGGGTAGTGATCGGGAGAGTGGTGGAAGCAGAAATATAAAGAGATAGGTAGATATAAAGATGGGGGAGAGGAAGATAAGGTAAATTCAAAAAAAGAGGGAAAGAATAAGAGGTAGAGGGAGAGATAGATAGAGATAGGAAAATAGAGAGGTAGGTAGATAGAGAGAGAGAGAGAGAGAGAGAGAGAGAGAGAGAGATTCTAAGACAATCTTATCTTTACTTAGTCTAATGCCCCTTTAACCCTAACATGTCTTTCATGTGCTAGTTGGAATTTAAGGAATGTTGTAAGGACTTTTATGATTCAATTGTTGCTAATGTAAGTACAATTATGCCTGAGGTGCTTTCCTAATCTATTCTATTCCAATTGTAATAATTTCATAATCTAGTTTTGACAATGATAAATGCTTTTAGGTACATATTGATCACAAATACTTCCTTTGTATGTGTCCATCTCTACTTATGTGTCGATGATATTTCAGGACCTTGATGTTATGTGGTCACCTAACAGATGTATGTGTTCACTATGTGTGGGTTCTCCTTATTGGTGGTTATGATTACTCTTGGATAAATTAGTTATAATGACTAACAAGCTTAGGGTTGATTATGATACTTTGATGCTTACATCCTGATCAATATATGAATGTTATTTATGTCTTATTACTTGTTCAAGAATTTCAAGATCTCCTTGATGATTGATGTTTATGATTATTGTCATCCATGCTTATATATAGGGTTTTGATTATCTAGATTTAGTTATGGATTTTAATTATGGACTAACCCTAATCATGTGATAGATTATGTTATGGATTTGATCTAGCATTTATTTTGTTTATAATGTCTTGTATACTTGATGCTTACATGTGTGTGTGTATCTATGATTGGTTGTATGACTAGTGGTGAAGTTGTAGTTACTCACTTAGTGAGGTCCACACGATGTCTTGACCCCTGTCATTGTTTGCATTGTCTTATGTATATGTATATGCACGTGTATGTTCATCCTATGATGCAGGCTTGCAAGTACTGGGCATCGACTTCACCTGGCTCCATAGGTCTGAGTGTGCCCTCAAATCCTTGATGGTTATTGTTGCAAAGATAGTACCAAGCCCTCTGCTTGAGTCTTTCCTTACCATTATCTGATCTGGGAACATTGGAGTTTACTGCTCAGTTGGTCAGTTGTCAGGTTGGCAAACCCAAGTTCACCTCACCTAGTTGGGCATTCGTGTGATCTTTGTAATTAGTATTATGATCTTATTTTTCATTTTATGATGTTCATGTTTGACATTACTTATTGTTGACTTTCAAGTTGTTCTTGCTTGCTCAAGAGACTCTAGGGTTGCTACGTTGACTTCTGTTGACCCCTCATAGCTTTATAATAATTTGTTGTCTTTGTGACTTTTTGACTGCATGTATCTTGGAGTGAGGTTGCATATGATTTATTAGTTTTTCATGCTATGGAGATTGTTGTGTGTAATATTTAATTATGATAAGATCACTTGTTGTATTAATTTATTTATCAATCTTAATACATTTGATCACTATATATGTGTGTGTGTGTGTGTGTGTGTGTGTGTGTGTGTGTGTGTGTGTGTGTGTGTGTGTGTGTGTGTGTGTGTGTGTGTGAGAGAGAGAGAGAGAGAGAGTTATTGGTTTTCGTTAAGTCTCATGTTCTGGTTTGCAATTGTTTGGACTCTTCTAGAGTGGATTCCATTCGGTATATCACTTGTTGGCTTGTATGAATCTGCCTAGTTTTCTCTCAATCAAGATCTCCACAGGTTTTTAGGTAGGATCTATCCCTAGAAGAGATCCTTCATTGGTTTTATGTATACATGAATGAGAATGTGTACTATGTGTCTTTGTATTATATTTTATAACTGATGACATTAATTTTCCATTAGTATACAAACAACACTTTCGGTAAGCATACACTGAAAGACAAGATTGAGCAAACCAAAGATCAGATACTAAGAGATCACCGAAGATGACTAAGTGCAAAGAGAACCAATGACACAACTTAGTGTGTAAACCAAAATCACAAAGCAGAAAGATAAAGGGGAACCCGATATGCAAGATACAGTGCAAACCAAAAAGACAGTAAAAGTGCAACCAACATAACAAAACCAAACGATAGTCAAGCATGACCGACAGACAGAACCGAAAGTCAGTTGCAGCCCGCAAAAAGTGGATCTGACTTCCACGTCAGATAAAGCAAGTGTATTCTATTTATAGGATATTTATTTGTTTTAAATCCATTTCTTTAGGGAAAATATACATGAATGCAAGTGCTTTAATCAGTCTAACTGATTTAAAACACATAAACTAGGAGATCTAGGTACAAGTTGTAAACTTGATCTTAGAGTTAACATTGTTTTTATCAAAACTTGATGAAGTTAATCCATCTATAAATAGATGATGCAATCATTCATTAGTATGTGTGAAAAGGAGTATGTGAAGAGAGACAAGAACATGAATGAAGCATACGGGCACATCTATGGATCAGATTGAGAGTTTCAAGAACAAGAACAACAAAAGATGAATTTGGTTATCATAACCAAGAACAGAGGACACTAAGAATCAGAGGTATTATTCAATCACAATTAGGTGATAACATTTTTCATATAAACTAAATTGGATCTGTATCAGCAATAGGAGATTGCATTTACCAAGTCAATTTGTAATTTTCTATCATTCTAACAAGTGGAGCAAAGTGTAAAAATCCTTTCAAGGAAGGTGGATTTAACAATCCAAATAAAATCTCTTAACCGAGTGCACACTCAACAGTGTTGCTAAAGCTCCTAACATAGTAGACTTTAACATGTCTCCACCGATACTCTTAACAGGGTAGATCATCATAAATGCTCAAATTGTAAGCCTTAACCAGCCCCTTCCAATCTGCAGATAGTGAAGATTTTGTGGGTGCCATCCCCACCGTAGTTTTTACTTCCTCACAAGAGTTTTCTGTGATATCATATCTTGTGTTATGTGTCAATTACTTTCATGAATGTTTCTATGAATGTTCACATGTATGTTAATGTTATGAATTGATATAGCTCACATCAAGATAGTATAAATCAGATTGAATGGATATACAATTGATTAAAAAGGTTAATTGATAAAAGGGATACAAAAGTTTTAGAGGTACTGATTCACATGTCCTCTCTCAGTACATACTTCCCATTAATCCCAACAATCAATATCAAAGCTGAGTCTCTTCTTGGAAATCTTAAAGGTTCAAGAGAAAAGATCATACAATGGAGAAGTACAGACTTGATAATAAAATTGAGAATAAGAAGCTTGAAATTCATATGTTCTATGAACAATATAAAGAAGCTAGAATCAATATGAGATAGCTACTGGATGAAAGAAAGAATATGGCATCTCGCTGTAATGAGACATATTATCATGAGGAGGAGATACCAGATTTATTTGAGTCTTCAGGATCAACTACAAGCAAAGCATCAGATACATCAAAAGAAAGCATCACGAACCTAATTGAAATCAATCTACATCTGGTTGGACAAGTTAAATCTCTACAAATCGATCAAGAGACACAGATGGTAAGGATAATTGATGTCATGAACAATGCTAGAAAAGCTGAGAAAGAAAGAACACTAGCTATTGATGATAGAACAAAGATCACATAAAAGCTACAAGAAAAAGAGTCTGAAATTCAAAGGCTTACTAAGCATCACCATGAAGTTACAAATCAGATTATTCTTATGAGTCAAGAGGCAAACAAGATGAATGTTGAACTCATTGAAAGAATAGAAGCTATTGGTGAGCTAAGGAATGAGAATGAAAATTTGAAACATGAAATAAGAATTCAACAACATCACAATGAGATCATCAAGAAAGCTGAAGAAAGCAATAAAAGAATGGATGATTTTCTTGAAGGACAACGAAGAGTCAACACCAACAACAGTTTAGGCTTTACCAAGAATGAAGAATCATCAAATCACATTGATCCAAAGAATGTCTATACAAATCCAAGACCAATAAAGCTTACATGCAATCATTGTGGAAAGCAAGGCCATACATCAAATGTATGCAGAGACAAAATGAAAGGTATTCCTAAATCTACATCTTCATTCAGAGGATTTTGTTATAAATGTAACAAGAAAGGACATAAAGCATATGAATGTAAGTGTGAGATGAAACAACCAAAGAAGGAAACCTACATGGAAAAATACTGTCCTACATGCAAAATGAATGGGCACACAACTCTTGAATGTTGGAAAAAGAAAAGGCAAGCATGGAAGCCAAAAGGTCAAGAAACTCCCTATCAACCGAAGAGAGTCGGTAACCAGTATATATGGGACTACAACACTTGGATAAATTGTACAACATGTGGAAGATATGGTCACATTGCTGTGAACTATATGAGACAGTGGACTAGAAATTCTAGAGGTTGGACTAACCCTAGAATGGCATGCTTACACTGTCACAAAGTTGGTCATCTCAAGAAAGACTGCAGAGACCGAATGACAAAGACAAGCACATATCCCAATGGAAACACCATTGAAGATATCCATAGGGCAAGAGACAAAATGTGGAGAATATCTTCAAGCAATGATGAAGCTGGAACGAGCAATGCAAATGGTGACACCCCATCCAATGGGTCTGGTGACATCACCACCCCCACCTAAGAAGAACAAGTAAGTATGGAACTGCATTACCCAAGATATTATTTTACATTAGTTCCATAGTATGTTGATATAATTCCAAATTAGCATAAGAAAGATGCATCATGGTATTACTTGTTACAATTTGTGATAACTATGCACTCGGGCATATACACCGAAACCCGTCGGTATACACTCAAAACTGAGACTGCCTACATTTACCAAGAAGCGTCGGTTAAAAGAAAAGCTCCTAAGTATAAACCAAGCCTCGTCGATCACCAAAGGAAGTAAAGCCTTTACCGATGAACTCAGTCTTCATACACTGAGGATTTGGTAATCATTTATGACACGCATTTTAGGGAAACACCTATAAATAGGGCAACAAAATGACTCATTTGTCATGACACCCAGAGTAGAGCGACCAAGGTGATTTCTGAGCAGAAAGCAACTAAGTTATAGAGAAACCACAAATTGACCACCTGCACTCCTAGCAGATCAAAATTCTTTGCAAGCACAAACAGTAAGTTCTACAAGACCGACAACTTTGTTTTTACACATTACGCAGGAAGCCCTAAAATTAAAAATGGCTTCGACCTCAAGAATCGTGAAAGCCAAGAATGCAAGGAAATATGAGTTCAAACTCATTAAGAATTCAGCGTGTGAGGAACCTAACTACAAGATCCATCCTGAGGTTGCCACACAACTCGATGACGCTAGAGCGTTTTCACGCATACCGGCTAAGGCTTTAGTCGTGGAAGATGTTCAATCTTTCATACACTGCAAGATTACAGATATAGGAACATCAGAGGTTGAAGAAGCTTATAAGAAGCTGTGTAACGACAATGGAACACTAAAGGATGAACACAAGCATATTCAAGTGAAAGGGCTCACCAATGTCCTAATGTTTTCGAAGGTTTTCAAGATCGAATGGATTCAGTTAGTGCTAAGTGAAATGCATAACAACAAGCTATGGCTTGTTGAACCAAAGGTAATAACCTGAGATGTCATTCATGTGGTCACTGATTACCCCATAATCGAGAAAGTAAAGGCACTCAAGCATCCACCAAAGGTCGAGACTGAGAAGATGACAGGAGCCAAATGGGATGGTAGAGGACTAAAAGTTACAACAATAACCAATGATGAGATCAAGTTCGGTGCATGTGTTCTAGGATACAAATTCTTCTAGGCAAGTAGATTGAACAACATAGCATCATGTGCAGTGGACACAACATTCAAAATTGTGAAGAAGGGAACATAATTGGACTTATCTGAATCAGTTGAAGGACAACTTAAGGACAACTTAAAGACTACCAGGAATGCAAAGTCAAACACATGTAAGTTTGGCTCACTAATAATGTGTATCTTCTTTTAGTTTCAAGAAACATTCCCGTCGGTTGGAGATGTTAAATGGGACAGTACCAAACCGGTCAACATGCAAATCAGTGAGCACATAGCTACACTGGGAGATAACTTTGAGACAGTCATGGATGAATACTTCAATGTATTCAAAGACCAAATGCAGAAGAGGGTAAGAATCCCAGAGCAACTCATTGAAAAATATAAGGATGAGATATGCTTCATGGTTGATACAGACAATACATACATTAAGCCTGTTGTACCAAGGAAAACATGGTTACAACCATTGGATTATGAGATCAACATTGATCTTGCAACTAAGGCAATTGATGCCTTGATCAATGAACCATTGGATAAGAAACAACCCAAATTTGGAACATATGAAGAGGCCAAGACAAGAATAAAATTTGGCCTAGTTAAGAAAATTGTCAAAAAGAAAGACAAAATGGTAAAGAATCTGAAAAAGATATTGTCAGCAACCAAGGAAGAAGTTGAACAAGATGAAGAAGTTGAAAAGGAGGAAGAAAATGAAGAACACATATCTATCGGTAAAACTAAGGAAAAGGATGACTCCGAGGAAATAGAGTCAGATTCACCACCTCCTCCACCAACTAAGAAGCCAAGGACTATAGCTGCTTCTAGAACAAGAAGCCAAACATCAAAGGATTCTACTCCTTCACCTTTAAAGAAAGGAAAGGTCAGGACATACAAGAGAAAAATTGCCACACCGATGAGAGGGCAAAACAAAAGAGGAAAGAAGTTCATAAGAACCCGAGAGGACATAGAAGACACCGAGCAAGATGAAGATGTAAAAGTAGAAAGTGTCAAGGTAACACCTCCTAAATCTATTGATGACATATGCAAATCTATTGCAAACTCTGGATCTATTACAGATTCAAAGATCAAAAAATGGTTGAAATTAGACCTAGAAGATCAGAATAAAGTAGAGGATGTCATCATAGCAAAAATGTACAATTTTAAATATGTATCGATTTAGTTTGAAGGGAGTCATGTACCAAGGGAACTCTTGGATAGACTATACTCCCGTTGGACATTTGCATTGAAAAATGAAAAAGAGATAAGAGAGAGAGAGTACTTGT
Source organism: Thuja plicata (assembly GCA_018584345.1). NCBI lineage: Eukaryota > Viridiplantae > Streptophyta > Pinopsida > Cupressales > Cupressaceae > Thuja > Thuja plicata. The sequence continues at coordinate 31,400 of MU225673.1, forward strand.
TTCTCTCATGCCACCTAAATCAAAGAAGGTAGAAATTGATTAAATGATGGAGAAGTACAAAAAGGAGTTCTCACTGAAGCTGAGAGCATACAAATTTCTTGAAGGAAAGCTTATAGAGCTTGAGCAGGACAACCACAAGAAATGGTGTAAGATAATGAACATACCTACTGAGGAGGAAAGCCCCGACAAAGACCTTCAACAACAAGATGTTTACAAGGCAACTCAAGATGACACATCTATTGAGTTAGACAAAGAAGAAGATGATACAACCGGAAACAAGAATGCAAATGTTGCAGATGAATCATGGCCAGACACCACAAATGATAACATTGTGGACACTAATGTCATTGACATTACCGATGACCCAATAGAGGAAGTTAATAAAGATGAAGATGTCATTGTTGCAAAGGACACAAATGATGAACAAGGAACAATGGTTGATACTGCACAAGTAAACATTTAAAGCAACATGTCAATATTTATACAGGCTATCAATATTTTACAAGAAACAAGCAAGTCAGCTGAAAAGGATACTCCCAAGGATGCAAGGGAAGAAGAAAAGAAAGACAACACTGATGGATAGGAAGACATCAGAGCTACTCAAGATATAACCAACACTGATAAGGTTACTGGAGGAGATAAAGAAAAGGATGCAGATACACAAAACAAGAATGCAGAAACAAAGACTAATGAAGCAAAGGACAACGATGAAGGAGACAAACCTAAAGATGGTACTCCTGAGGAAACCGACAAAGGTGCTATTGATAATGTAAATATGGATGTGGAGATGTCTACAGACACCCGACATGCTGACACCGACACCAAGCAGAAAAAAGAAGCACAACATGTCACTTCATCGAGCACAATAGAGAAGGCCAATAAATTGGAAATGGTTTTACATTCTAGTGACTTACTAGAGAAGAAGAAGAAGAAATCAAAGAAAAATAAGATGGAAGTCACATTGGATGAACTCATAGAAATACCAAAGTGTGACCCATCTACACTTGACTTTGAAGCATTACAAGAATATGGAGAAATATGCCAAAGAAAGGCATTACAAGAGAAGCTGAAGAAACAACACAAGGACTCCATGGTACTGGAGATAACACAAGACATTTCATACCAAATTGTACCTGATGTTGATATTGATTAGAACAAGCCCATACTAGATCAATTAGCTACCCTCACCGATGCAATCACAACTCAGAATATTGATGCTGAGAAGGCAATAGAGGAGAGAGCCAAGATGAAGTACCAAGAAAAGCTCTTTGAAAACATCAGCCAAGAAGTGGCGGTAAATAAGGTAAAGCTATCAGAATTCATCACTGAATTAGATCCAATCATATTTGAAGCTATAGCCTTAATTCAAACATTGAGCACAATAGAAAATTTCACTAAAGAGAATAGTGAAAACATTGCAAAGCTGGATACAAATCTAGCAAATAGTGCACAAAGCTTAACCACCGATGGAGACAATGTAGTTAAGCTGCATTATGAGAAGATAATTGAGATAAAAAAAGGTTAAGGCAGGAACTATGGGAGGCAGAAACACATTTTAGGGAAGAAGTAACCGAGCTCCAAGCTAAACTCCTACCAAACCTTACATTGCTCCAACAACATATCACTTCAGCAAGGCAACTGATAACAACTCTCGAGATGTCTGTAGAAGACAACATCTATGACATGCACTCAAAGATCACATTCAAGCACATGGCTCTGGAGAACCTCAAAGAAAAATGGGAGAAAATGATGGAAGATATGAAGTATTCACACTCCCACATTTTTTATAAGCTCTAAAGGTAAAGACCTTTGCCCTTAATATCAAAAAAGGGGGAAAATGATATGAGTACAAAATACAAAAAAGAGAAAATGATATGTATTCATTCATTCATTCAGATGGGAAAATGGTAGATATGTATATGTATATTCATATGGAAAAAATGATATGTGTAAGGAAAGACATCATATGTACAAATATACTGACATATACATAGGGGTAGTCATTAAATGACTAAGGATTATATATGTTGTATATACTTAACATTTTGTTAGTAATTTGCACATATCAGTTTTTGATACTAATGTCTTGGGGGAGATTGATGACATTAATTTTCCATTAGTATACAAACAACACTTTCGGTAAGCATACACCGAAAGACAGGACTAAGCAAACCGAAGATCAGATACTAAGAGATCACCGAAGATGACTAAGTGCAAAGATAACTGACGACACAACTTAGTGTGTAAACTGAAATCACAAAGCATAAAGATAAAGTGGAACCCGATATAGGAACCCAAAATGCAAGATATAATGTAGACCAAAAAGATAGTAAAAGTGCAACTGACAGAACAAAACTGAAGGACAGTCAAGCATGACCGACAGACAGAACCAAAAGTCAGTTGTAGCCCGCAAAAAGTGGATCTGACTTCCACGTCAGATAAAGAAAGTGTATTCTATTTATAGGATATTTATTTTTTTTAAATACATTTCTTTAGGGACAAGATACATGAATGTAAGTGCTTTAATCAGTCTAACTGATTTAAAACACATAGACTATGAGATATAGGTACAAGTTGTAAACCTGATCTTAGAGTTAACATTGTTTTTATCAAAACTCGATGAAGCAATCCATCTATAAATAGATGATACAATCATTCATTAGTATGTGTGCAAATGAGTATGTGAAGAGAGAGGAGAACATGAATGAAGCATACGAGCACATCTATGGATCAGATTGAGAGTTTCAAGAACAAGAAAAGCAAAAGATGAATTTGGTTATTAGAACCAAGAATAGAGGACACCGAGAATTAGAGGTATTATTCAATCATAATTAGGTGATAACATTTTTCAAGTAAACTAAATTGGATCTGTATCAACAATAGGAGATTGCATTTACTAGGTCAATTTGTAATTTTCTATCATTCTAACAAGTGGAACAAAGTGTAAAAATCCTTTCAAGGAAGGTAGATTTAACAGTCCAACTACAAATCTCTTAACTGAGTGCACACTCAAAAATGTTGCTAAAGCTCCTAACAGAGTAGACTTTAATAGGTCTCCACTGATACTCTTAACAGGGTAGATCATCAGAAGTGATCAAATTGTAAGCCTTAACCGGCCCCTTCCAATCTTTAGATAGTGAAGATTTTGTGGGTTCCATCCCCATCACAGTTCTTACTTCCTCACAGGAGTTTTTTGCGATATCATTATTGACGGGACTTTGTGACCTGTTCTATCAACAGTGATAATTTGTCACCAGGTACTGGCCAACTACACCTATAAAGGTTCTCCAGAGAATGAATTCTCTAGGCCTTCAAGCACCTGAGTGTCAGATCTCGACAGTGCGAGGGAAGCTAAGTTGGGCAGGTGACTGTTTGTTTGAGGGGATAGCTAGTTTTACTCATCTTCTTCAGGGATTTTGGTAAAGGGGAGAGGTTTCTTGAAAGCATTTGGGTTATCAAATAAAATTCAAAAGATCGATCATGGTTAGATTTTGTTACTTCTACTCATAGTTATGCAACATATTCCAAATATCAACAATGCTCCAATGTAACAACTACACTAAATACTGAATACATACAGAACCAATGATTCATACATATTCAATAGCAAGAGGAAATGAGATAATTAATCTAAACAAAACATTAGAGCAAAGGACATTAGAAACATATAGCACAAAAAGGTATCACTAACTTGGAGATCAGAACATCAACAAAATCATTGCCATAACTGTTCTTGCTTCTTCATTAACTCAAATGGTTCCAGCTTCACTGGTGCATACAATCATGGCTCCAAGGGAGCATTCTAAACTACCAAGAACAACTGAGCATTGAGCTCTTGCAACTACTGAAAGTGAAATGCTAATAGTATTGGACTGCAAAATCATCAATTTTGTCAACCCTTGTTATGAGGTTGGACTTCTTATTTATACACATAGTTTGACCTAAAACTAACCTAATCTAACTGTACACTCAACATATAAAATACATTATCCGGTGGACGGTACTACCTGCACCACTTACATCTACCTTGAAAAGAGTAGAGGTCTGACAAGATAGAGGAGGAAGACAAGAAGAGAAAGCTAGAAGAATTAGCATAGAAAAGAGTGTTGGGGTATTTACAAAGGAAATATGATCTTCTCGGTATTCGAGGGAACATGCCTCATAAATGCAGATTGTGGCTCACTATCTTCGATGCTCACCAGGAAGTTAATGTAGGAGTGGCGCCTTAAGAGAATCATCTGTCAGAGCCATCCCTCCATCTGACATGTCTTATCAGGATCACCTACCTCCTAATCCCTTATTAACTACTTGACAATGATCGGTCAGCTCCAAGGAACCTAGTCGTGGATCACTGCGAAAGAATACAAAACTTTGGACCCAGAATTCTGGAGTTCGGGAGCTTACGCTCAATGAATAATGATTTTACAAAACTACACCCTGCTAGTGAAAATCTCTGGAATCTGGAGAACTCTACTGTTCCTTATATTTTTTGAATGTTTCTAAAAGCTAGGGAATTCCCTCTTCATCAATGCCTTTGATGCACACCCGACAAAACTGTTAGAATACTTCAGAGATAACTGAGAGGGGGGGAGTGAATCAGTTATCTGCAACTTGATCTTTATCTTATACTTATTAATCTAGATTGATACAAAGTAAATGCACATACAGATAACACATTACACAACACATCAATTTGGTTACGGGGAAACCAAATGGTAAAAACCACGGTGGGAATTAGTACCCACAAAGAACTATACTGTTTATAGTGATCCCTGTTAAAAGATCTTCCAACCCTGTTAGGAGTTGTACATTACAATGCAGTAGTATAATGACTTGGTTAAGGGTTGAACCCTATTAGGAGTCTTTTACAATAACCCTATTAGGGGTGGAGGACTCACTGTCCAAGTGGTGAAGGCTACAACCTTCTAGTTATTTGATACACACTGTATCATCAAGGTGAACTGCTATTTGTGACACTGCTTGTCTGATCAGTTCCTTTTGTGTGCTAATGCTTTAACCTCTTGTAAAGCACTACAACAATATTCTCTATATTCTGAAAGCTTCAACTTCAATATCTATATTGTCAACATATGATAAATATAGCTCTGCTGCTTTAACACTCTGCTCTGCTTTTCTAATCTCTGGCTTTTGCAACTCTTCTTATTACAAATGACCTTCTATAAGTACATACACCAAGTATGAGATCATGGGACCTATAGGACAACTCTTCTTAACATCCTTGTCAGCTCTACTAAGCTCGCAAGCATAATTACAACCACGCAAGTACTAATTGAATAGACGCATCGCTTCACTAAGTTGGCTTCACCAAATTGACCATAACATTGCAATCTTCTTGAAACATGTTTGGCACGTTTAGGTTAATATCAAAAACTCATAACTCATCATGAATTTACACACGCATATCCTGAAGATAGGCGCAACTTGATCAACACATTACATACGTCGGCCTTAAACCGTTATTCCTCCAGAACTGTAACCGTCAATAATAGAATTACATATCTTTACTGAAACTTCATATCTAGGTCTGCGTGTATGAACATAGCATAGTAAACATGTCAACAACATGTATCTATCCACACAATTCTTCATGTCACCATATGGATAAGTACATACAGAAGTACTACTGTGTATTATATGTTGTCATCAATGACAAACATACAATCAATCAATTGTTCAGAATCAAATCTCCAACAATCTCCCCCTTTGGCATTGATGGAAACATATGATAAAAACAACTTCTGTTCATCGTGTCTTCTTTCTTTTTACAATCTTCTCAATATCCTCATCAAAGATTCATCTACACTACTGCAGCTACATAGATTGTGTATACTCCCCTAGAATATAAGCTCCTTGTATGTGTTCTTTGTTTTTGCTCTTTGTTTGTGTTCTTTGTTTTTAGTACATACTCCCCCATTGGCATCAATGGCAAAGGGTATCATAAACCATTCTACACAGGTACTACTCCAGAAATAGAGTAGTCAACCATTCATCAGTCACACAGGACTGATGTACTTGTTGCTTTTTCTAATTAGACTTAGGAGAGGGAATGACTCCCAACTTCTCCCTTAGATACTCAAAAGTATCCTTCGCTAAAGGCTTCGTGAAAATGTCTGCTAACTGATATTTTTTGCTTACATAATCCAATGTCACTTCCTTGTCTGTAACTTTTTCTCTCAGAAAATGATACTTGATCTCTATGTGTTTTGTCTTTGCGTGCATCACAGAGTTCTTAGACATGTTAATAGTACTGGTGTTGTCACAATGAATAACAATAGGATAGTCAACCTGAATACCGAATTCTTTAACCATCTGCTTGATCCAAACAATTATTGTATAATTCAGTGCTGCTGCAACATATTCTACCTCTGCCGTTGACTGAGAAATACAGTTTTGCTTCTTGCTTGTCCAAGATACCAACCTTTCTCCAAGAAATACTGCTCCTCCTGAAGTTCTCTTCCTATCATCAATACAACCTGCCCAATTTGCATCAGTATACACATGAAGATGTTTATTCTCTAATTTAGGATACCATAAACCATAGTCTATAGTTCCCTTAAGATATCTAAATATCCTCTTGATTGCCATTAAGTGATTATGCTTGAGTTTAGCTACAAATCTTCCAACAATGCTAACTGCATTAGATATGTCAATTCTTGATTGAGTCAGATAAATAAGCTTTCCAATCATAGATTTGTACAATGTTTTATCAACTGCTATGGAGTCATCATCTTTTGAAAGTTTACTTCCTGTGATCATAGGAGTGCATACTGGCTTGCAATCCTCCATCTTGAAGGTTTTCAATATTTCCTTTACATATTTTGACTGATTAATGAATATTCCTTTATCTGTCTATTTTACATTTAATCCCAAAATGTATTTTATAGGACCAATCATACTCATTTCAAATTTATTTTGCATTTCTTTTGCAAATGCTATACTAAGCTTGTCATTACCTCCAAAGATAATGTCATCAACAAATATGGCAACTAATAGTAATCCATTAGGTGTTTCTCTTATGAACAAGTTACAATTTGCTGCTCCTTTCTTGAATCCAATCTTGGTGAGATAACCATCTAGCCTCTCATACCATGCTCTTGGGGCCTGTTTAAGTCCATAAAGTACTTTATTTAGTCTGCATACCATGTCTGGTCTATCTGAAAGGTTAAATCCTTCAGGCTGTTCTATATAGACTTCTTCTTTTAAGTCACCATTCAAAAAGGATGATTTGACATCCATTTGATAAACTTTAAAGTCTTTTAGTGTTGCATATGCTAAAAATAATTTTATGGCTTCCAGTCTGCTCACAGGGGCAAATGTATCAGTGTAGTCTATTCCTTCTCTTTGTGCATATCCTTTACATACTAATCTTGCTTTGTTTCTTATTACTGTACCTTCTTCATTCATTT
>MU225673.1:38926-60430 GCA_018584345.1 Thuja plicata
ATGGAATTACAACCTCTTGTGTAGCAATTTCAAAGATCTCAAAGCCAACACATTGTAGATGTGTTATCATTTTGTTCTTCCAATCCAGATAGTTCTCTCCATCAAACTTAGGGCTCTCTTTTCTAAAGTATGCCATTTGATCTACCTTAAGCTATTAGGCTTTCTCTCCAAGGCACTTGGCTCTGATACCAATTGTTAGAATACTTCAGAGATAACTGAGAGGGGGGGGGAGTGAATCAGTTATCTGCAACTTGATCTTTATCTTATACTTATTAATCCAGATTGATACAAAGTAAATGCACATACAGATAACACATTACACAACACATCAATTTGGTTATGGGGAAACCAAATGGTAAAAACCCCGGTGGGAATTAGTGCCCATAAAGAACTATATTGTTTATAGTGATCCCTGTTAAAAGATCTTCCAACCCTGTTAGGAGTTGTACATTACAATACAGTAGTATAGTGACCTGGTTAAGGGTCAGAACCTGTTAGGAGTCTTTTACAATAACCCTGTTAGGGGTGGAGGACTCACTGTCCAAGTGGTGAAGGCTACAACCTTTTGGTTATTTGATACACACTGTAACAACAAGGTGAACTATTTTTTGTGACACTACTTGTCTAATCAGTTCCTTTTGTGTGCCGATGCTTTAACCTCTTGTAAAGCACTGCAACAATATTCTTTGTATTCTGAAAGCTTCAACTTCAATATCTATATTATCAACATATGATAAATATAGCTCTACTACTTTAATAGTTTGCTCTGCTTTTCTAATCTCTGGCTTTTGCAACTCTTCTTATTACAAATGACCTTCTATAAGTACATACACCAACTATGAGATCATGGGACCTGTAGGACAACTCTTCTTAACATCCTTGTTAGCTCTACTAAGTGTGCAAGCATAATTACAATTGCGCAAGTACTAACTAAATAGACGCATCGCTTCACTAAGTCGGCTTCACCAAATTGACCATAACATTGCAATCTTCTTGAAACACGTTTGGCGCATTTAGATTAATATCAACAACTCATAACTCATCATGAATATACACACACATATCCTGAAGATAGGCACAAATTGATCAACACATTACATATGTCGGCCTTAAACCGTTATAACTCCAGAACTGTAACCGTCAATAACAAAATTACTTATCTTTACTGAAACTTCATATCTGGGTTTGCGTGTGTGAACATAGCATAGTAAACATGTCAACAACATGTATCTATCCACACAAGTCTTCATGTCACCATATGGATAAGTACATACAGAAGTACTACTATGTATTATATGTTGTCATCAATGACAAACATACAATCAATCAACTGTTCAGAATCAAATCTCCAACAAGAACTTGGCATCCTCCAATTACTCGCCCATATCTATAGCCTTTCCCTTAAATTCTGTGGCCATTTTTGCTACATCATGGGCCTGGAGCATCATGTGAGATAATCATGAAATTTTTGTTTCATCAAAATATCCTAGGGACTGGTACCACAACTCCGTCAATTCATCAAACTTCCCCACAATGTATTCCACCGGAGTACACGTACCTGTACTAAAGGGATCGACTTCCAAAACCCTTGTGACAAAAGCCTTATATAAATTTAAATAATATTCCACTCTGAGGACTTCGTCTTTCAAGGATGCTACCAATTGCTTTCTAATCTCCAATTTGAGATCAAGTCTGGAGTTTTGGACCCAGATAAAATTGAAAGGCTCCTCCCCTAAAATATCCATCTTTGTGATGAGCTCCTCCCCAAGATTCATGAGTTCTCCCAACTCGCTCATCCATGCCTCTTATTGTTAAATTTCTCTCTCCCATAGAGAAATGGTATTTTTAACTTGGTGCAAGATGTTATCATCCGTATGCAGGTCTGGGAGTGTTGTTGTTAAGAAATACCAAACAGTTCCTACCTGCTCGGCTACCAAGTCATCCACTGCCTACGCCTTCTTCTTCATGTTCCTCAGCGCATCAATGTCACCTTGTAGGAGTGGTGTTCCAAATGTAGAAGCTTCCCGATGAATTGTAGTTAGTGGTTGTGCTAGCTCTATTAGAAGCCTGAGGATATTTTCATTCTTTTCTCTCTCCTCCTTCAGTTTCTGGGCTTGTTTATCATATCGGGCCTCAATTTCCTGGCTAGCCTCTTTAAGCATGTCCAATTCACCATGCTTGTCCCTCCTCCTCAGAGGTACCTCTATAACTTTATATTCCGCAACACTTACTGTTGCTTCCTCTTTGTCTGGGGGAGGTGTCACAATGACCGCGACTGTATCTCCACCTAGACCAATCCGAATGGAATGGAGAGTCTAGGCCTTCTTTGGCTTGGGAATGCCTTGACTTTGGGCCATCATCTCGACCAAGGAGAGATGGACTTTTTCTGCTGCCAGGGCCTTCCTTTTTCTAGATTCCACCAACCATTGTGGTTGCAGGGGTGGTCTTACTGCTAGGGCCTGATTGTTTAGATCTTCTTCGGGGTTCTGTTGTTCATCCCTAATATTTATAGTCACTTCAGACTCTTTCTCTTTGTTCCTGGGATCACCTGCACCATCCACCTTAGTGGTATCAATATCTGTTGCCTTGGTGTTCCCGTCCTTAGCAGCATTGGTAGGATCAACATCTATATCTCTGGGGTTCTCCCCCTCATTCTGTTGCTGCTACTGCTGTTCTTTGGCATCCTCTACTGAGACATTCTCCTCTGTCAGCCTATCTTCTAGAGGTGGAAAAGGTGTCTGAACTGGATCCGACTGTAGTATTATAGGGATGACCTTGCCAAATGTTACCACTTGGGATAAAGGGTTACCCTAGGTGATTGGAGGAATTTGGAGAATGGCAGCTGAGGTTATGGTTACTCCTAATTCCCTCAGCCAAAGTCAGTTTCTCATCTTGTACTTGCCTCTTTTCTCCTATCTCGGTCCCTAGGACCAGTATCTCTTGAACATCAGGGATGTCCACCTATTCTTGCTCTTTTTCTTTTTCTGCCTGGACTTCTTGTTCTGCGGTAATTTCTTTCTCAGGTATCTCCCCTTCATTGGGGGTTGTTTCCACTTCCTATGCGGCGATCTCCTCCACCGCTTTTCCTATCTCTCCCTGCAAATTTACAAGTTCATCAGTCCTAAAGATGTCATCGAAATCATCATGTGGAGGGGAGGTCTCCGGGGGATTCTCTAGTTTAGGGGAGTCTGGGATAATCTCCACCTAGGGGATGTCTAGCATCCTGAGATCTGTATCTTCTCTTGGTGGAGGGACATTTATTCTTTGCTTCTTTCTGCTCGCCACCAGTGGGGGTCCGAAATCCAAAATAACTATGTTTTCCTCATCCACTCCCATCCCCACTTCCTGGACCATAAGTTCTACAAGTGAAGGGGAGCTAGAGGGGAGGGAAAATGTTTCCAGAGTAACTTGGATGCCAAGTCGGGTGCTTAGCACTTCCTTAATCTGATGGGATGTTTCCAGCTAAAGGTGCACCTATTCCATAATAGAAACTGAAACCGTAGATGGAACCTAGGTTGGGGTATCAAATTTTGTTTTTCCTTTGTCTACGCTTTGCTCAGAGGTTTTGGATGTAGAAGCGGATCCCTAAAAAAATGGACCAACTTTGTAGGTGCTTTTTGGACATACCACTAAAAATATGCATGACTGCGTTCAATCACATCATTGGTGATGTCCTCAATTGCTGGGATTTTTGGGGTGTCCCAATCCATCGAAGGGAGAACCATCTTGTCCACTCCCTGAGCCTTTGTACTGTGGGTCTTCTGTGGACCAGGTATCTGAAAAGTCCTTTGGAAAGGTTCGTAGCTTGAGATGCTTCATCATACCTTGCATCATTCTGACAAAGTGCTGGTTCCAGACTTCAAAACCATCCTGGTTGTCTACCAAAAAATCCTCCATGTAAGGCTTGTGGGGGTCTGACACCCAGGGTAATGTGGAAGCTATCTTATCTAGTGGATCAAAGTTCTTTTGCGCCAAGTAAAATTCTACTAGCCCCAGACATTTTAATTCACCATCGGCTTCTTTTGCCACTGCAAGGCTACAAGTATAGTTCCCATAGGTGATTGGGAAAGGGATGTTGGTGACCTTCTTGAGTTCAAATAGAGTGTGGAGCTTGAGAATCTTCCTGCAATACTCCAAAAGAATAATTCCATCCCCACAATGCTTGGGCAATAGGTAGGGTTTTCTGGAGAATCCAGTCACCTGAGTGTAAGAGTATTGTTGAAATTAGATGAAGTAGTGGCCATAAGAATTGACCAGAGTCATTTCCTCCTTTGAAACCTAGTAACTGACATCCCGAGTGGGTTTAAGAATGTTATAGTAAACGAAGGCGTCGTTTACCCTGCAAAAATTGGAGAAATTGGCCTCCCATTGAATTTGTGGGAAATGGTCCCATGGAGCCTTCTGGCCCTTGCCAGTCTCGAGGAAACTGACAGTGAGTAAACCTTGGATTATGGGTCGTTGCTATGCCAGTGCCCAAAAAACATATGAATTCATGTGGAACTTCAAGGTCTGGGTGACCTTGAAAAGCTATAAGTCCACATGATTGGCAATAATATTTTCCCAATCAAACATTTGTCTAGTGGAGGTGATGCTGAACAGGAAGTAATACATCCATGCCGAGAATTCCTAGGCATGAGATTCTTTGAAGACCCCGCACAAGGAGATGATCCCTGCTTGTATGCTTTCCTTGAATTCCGAGCGAGGGATCTCCAACTTCATCTTTCTAAAATCTTTCCTCGGGGCCCTGATCCAGTTGGTGTTCAGGTATTGTCAGGCCATTTGCGGAACCTTTTCAAACTCTTGTAATTATAGGGCCCAGGTGATAACAGTAGAACTGGAAAAATAGGGGATCCCTAGTCTTGAAGTGAATGTTGCAGCATCTAGAGACACTAAGGGCGTTGGGTAGCCCAAGGGAAGAGGAGCAGAAAGCATGACAACTTGGACTGTGGGGTTGTAGTGTTCCACAAATGTAAGAATAAGCTCTAGAGCTTGCACTAAGTAGGGGAAGTAGGCAGCTTTGAGGATTCTGGAGGCTGCCACATTTAGTGCCATCTAATCTCTAGCCTTGCGCTAAATAAATATCATTTTTACCAAGGCTTGCAATTCAACCCATGCTCTGAAACTGTGTCGGTGATCATCTGTAACTTTGAATCTACTTTAGATCCCAAAATAGTTCCTTCCTTCAAATATTTTACGGTCAATGGAAGCTTTTCTAAGGCTTTCTTGGCCTTGGTCCTGGCGGCTTCCCTAGTTGAAGTGGTTGGGAGTTCTGGACTCTCGGGTGGAGAAGAAACTTCATACATGATGGATCTATGAATTTATCAGCAACCTACAAGACCGGATGACCATTAATATGGATAAAACACAATAGAATTCCAGACCCCAAAGGTTTCATCACCACCTCGCATCTGTTCTTGAAAAAGTGTTTGTTTGCATCAAACCCCGAACATATATTAAAAGAAAATGACTTGTTTGGAATTTGATCAATGCCCAGGGGTTCTGGGGATTTTGGATCATGTGGTGAATGAAACAAAGGTCAAAGGGGAACATGGGACCCAGTGTCCAAAAAACTGACCGTTATCGACATGACCAGAAATTAGTCATACTAGGCTGACATGGGGTGTCACATGGTCATGCAATAAAGGGAGTAATGACATTAAATGTGACAACTATCTTAACATGCAAGGGAATGAATGCCACGTGGGTTAGTTTTGAATGCTCACACATGGTAAAATAAACCTGTCATTAAAGCAGAAATGATAGAGGAGAGAGAAAGCCTGCAAACTCGACAAGGCAAGGTGCCAAGTTTGAATTCACAGGCACTACGTGGGCGAGCTTGACATTTGATCATATGTAGAGGGGCATGGTGAGCTTGCCACTAGACAAGGGGGGATATATAGGAGTGCACATAATTTGCATGCATACACAGACTCACAAACACTTATGCATAGAGGGCCAAAAAACAATTTACAGGCTGACCCAAAAACAAACTTATTTACAGCTACTCACAAACTAATGAAAATTTATAGAACCTACAAAAAATGTATAGGCATTACACTATTTTGCAACTACACAAAGGGCAGACAACCCTCTAGCAGAGCCATCCCACCAATGGGAGGCAATGACCAAGAACGGAACAGAAAACTGAGAAAACAAAAAGAAAAGAAACCCAAAACAAAACCAGAAAGCAAAGATGAGGAACCAAAAGGGATTAGCTTAGAAACAAGGAATGTAGGAGGATGAACATAGGAGGTGTTCTGCAAATGAATGAATTCAAATCACCACGAACACACAACTTCCAGTCACTGTTAGGTACTGTTTAAGCTTTTGGGAACAAATCGCGCTTAGCTACTATTGAAAATCACTCTAATCGCTTTGAATTGATTTGGGGTAATTTGTTCACCGTGAATTTATCAATGATTTGTGAAACTCTATTTATACCCCTAGGGTAAAAACATACCACTTCTTTCCATAAATCCCAAGAAAGGCAAACCTCCAAACTCTGGGCCCGTGGATCCTTCAGAATCACACCCTCTAACTAAAGAGGGAATAATGGTAAAGAATCCCAGAGTTTGAAAATATGGATGGCACAAACAAACACTCCGGGACTAGGCCCCGGAGCAAGGAAGACCAAAAGGAACACCACACTGGCCTTGGGGAGGCAAAGGCCAGGGGGAACAAAAGAAAACAAAAAGAAACCAAGGAAGAACAAAAAGAAAAAAAGAAAGGGGGACCCAACATTTTGCCAAATAAAATGTAGGGACGGGTATGCAGGGCATAACAATCATATCTTGTGTTATGTGTCAATTAATTTCATGAATGTTTCTATGAATGTTCACATGTATGTTAATCTTATGAATTGATATAACTCATATTAAGATAACATAAATCAGATTGAATGGATATACAATTGATTACAAAGGTTAATTGATAAAAGGGATACAAAAGTTTTAGAAGTACTAATTCACCCTCCCCTCTTAGTACATACTTCCCATTAATCCTAACAATAATTCCATATGATAGTGTGATCTTTGTAAAAACAAATGAAAGTTTTACAATGTAGAAATTATAGGGTTATTCTATGTGAATGATATTGTAAAATTTCTAGGATATGATGGTGCAAATTGAGTGTTTTGTATGTTGTATTGAGTGTTTGATCAATAATATGATGATAAGGATTGGGTATGGTGTCAATTTATATTCTTTGTGATTGATTCTATGTTTTGAAATACTTTATTCTCTCCAAATTAAGTTTGTTTAATTTTTGGATCATTTTGAGTTGTCATTTCATTGTCCTTGCAAATAGACCCATGTTTATTCCAAGATAAATTTATAGATTTATTTGAGGGAAAAGATAGGTGTAATGAGGTTTTTGGAAGGTATTAGAGGAGATCTCAACTGGGTCTTCCTCGGATTTTACTCCCAAATCCCTTATTTGACCCAATTTGAGTCATTAAATCAATATGGAAACTTAATATTTTTTTTCTAATACAACAGTTAAGTGTATCAATTCAAAGCCATAAGTGCATCAATTCAATCATGTAAGTGTCTCTCTTCATGTATGAAAGTGTTGGAAACACTAAGAGGGGGGGGGGGGGTGAATCAGTGTTTAGCTAATTATTCAATTTCAGCAACTTTAAATATAAATCAATCATATAACACTTGAAGCTTAACATAAGATCACATAACACAAGATATGATTACAAGGAAACCTTGATTAGAGGAAAACCCTGGTGGGAATTAGCACCCACAAATATTGCACTAGTATAATGAACCTGTTAGAGTTCCTTTGCCCTGTTAGGAGCAGTCTTTACAATGTAAGTACAATGACCTAGTTAAGGGTATGACCCTGTTAGGAGTCTTTTACAAACAACCCTATTAGGGGTGAGGACTCACTGTACAAGAGCTCACTACTCAAAGAGAAAGAAGGCTACAACCTCCTGAGAATAGATATGCACTATATCCAAAAGTGAACTGTTGTATGTGACACAGATGTTTGATCAGTTCCAGTTACATGCTTATGCTCTTAACTTCTTTAAGGGCTCTATCTCATACTGATATCTTCATACTACTCTACTATATATCTTCTCTGACTATTTTTGATGACACTTCAAATGTATCTTTTCATTACATATATATATCTTTATGCCTGAATAGACGCGACCCAAAATAAGACCATAGTCAACCCAAAAACATAATACACAATGCTTCCAAATAAATTGGCTTAAGCGTGTTTACAAAAATGTTTAATATATGATTACAAAATTATTACAATATGCGCTTAACCTTTACATAAAAAAAGATTACACGCTAATCAAAATCATGAAGTCAGCTTCATACTATGTATTCTGAACTACTAGTGTATTTGTTCTTTCGATAACTTGTCTGTACCTACATTTTGTACCATGCGTGTATAGGATTAGAATAAAAACATACCATAGAGCTTAAGTCTGAATGTGCATATCCTAATGTGGTTGTATGCATGTGCGCTGATGCTCTGATCGACTGTAAGTCACTGTTTCATTCTGTCTTCTACACTTAGCCAATTTTCACTTCATAGTTTACTGTCAAAACTTCATATGACTTTGTTACCATAATGAAAACAAAAAATAAGCCATATACTTCCTAGGAGTCAACTTTCCAACAATCTCCCCCTTTGTCATTAATGGCAACAAAGGAATGTGGCTAAGTTACTCAAAATTGACTAACATAAAAAAAACTTTATATTTTCTTCTCTTAACATATACTATATATTTATTTGCATATATATACACTTCTCCTCATATATTATTACTCCCCCTTTGACATTAATGACAAAGGTGAAAAAATTGTAACTCTTTTAAATACTTACTCCATGTATACATTTGGATAACCAATCTGAAGAGATTGGATCTCTTTTTGCTAGAATGCCTTCATTGTATCAACTGTCTAGAGATGGGCGCATAGAGCATAAGTGAGCTTTTCCATTTTTATCAAGTCCATGGAGGGACCTTGATCATACATGACAATTGTGGCATCAATCTGTTTGATGTTCTCATCCAGAACTGCTAAGGAGGGTGCTAGTACATTTCTCAGTTGGGTCTACCTGATTCTTATCTTATTAATCTCAAATTTTTCCTTTTCAATCTTGTCAAGCTGACCTTGATAGATACTGTTGCAGATGTTTATGTCTTGCATGGTTGTTTTAACTGATTTTCTAATACTATCAACCAAAATATCTGCCTCTTCTATCTTCTTGATATGTTCAGAGGTGAATTTCCCTCTGTCCATGCAGTTAGCTATTACATTTCTTCCTTTAACTGCCAACTCTTTCAACATAGACTAACCAATCTTCAATGACTTTAAGTCTAAGGAAAAATTCTTTACCAGTTCATGCAATCTTTCCTTTTTGTACGCATCTTCTGCAATTCTAGTAGCTGAGTCTACTAAGCTTGTAAAATGTGCTTTGAAGCTTGTTAGTATACTATATACATCATCAACTGACTGAATTTTTGCTACTTTCTTGTCCGCAGGTACTAGGTCATTCAGAATGTTTACTGATTCCAAGAAGAGAGGATTCCTCATAACCTGTTTCTCTTTGGCCTTTTCCATGGCTAGGCCATTGATCTTGATCAGGTCTTCTTCTCCCCAAGCATCCAGACTTGCTGAGTCAAGAGTTAAACTTGACAACAATGAGTTTGATGGTTGGATGGATGGTGTGAATATAGTATTATGACTATTATCCATGCATTCAATTTTTACTGAGATTTCCATAGCTGGTATCTCATTAGTTTCATTGTCTTGTTCTTTATTCAGATCTATTGAATCATTAGGGGGACTTCATCTTGCTGTAAGGATGTGTCATTAGCGCATACCTCCTTTGTTCCTTTAGTGCTTACAAATGATCTATCAACTTTGTTCATATCGTTATCAGAGGCTGTCATGGATATATTGATATTATCAATCACTCTAGTATCCTCTGAATCTTTTGTTGTATCGAAAGTTATTGAGACTGAGGGTGCTGACACCTATGGACCTATCTTAGGTGCATTCTGAATTACTGTTTTAGCAACCAATTTAGGAGGAACTGGAATTGCCTTAGCTATGGGTGCCATTAATGGATACATATGTCTGTCCAAAAATACCCACTCAAATGCTTTACGAGTCTCTTCACCGACCAGATCATACTCCTTGTTCATGATATGAAGAATTCTTGTTTTGGTTCTTAGATGTGACTTTACCAATTCCAACAAAATGACTTTCTCATCATGCAAGCACACCAGGAGAAGACTATCCAATGTTTCTTCTCTTATCCTCATATTCTCTTGAATTGCTTGCCTCTTTAACATATCAAGTATGCTCCATACCTTGTCTGGTATGACAATTTTGAGTTCCAATACTATCCTTTTGAACTTAATCATGTGAGAGATGATCATAGAGTGAATCTCTGATTTGTCTATCTCTTGATATTTGTCATATACATTCTTGAGAGATTCTATTCTTCCTTCATTAACAATTTTGTTCCTTAATACATTAAGATTAGGTTTGAAACCTACCTCAGGAGGGGCTTGTGTGTTCTTTACCTTGCTCCTTATAGTTCTTGAGGATGGATGACTTGTGGGAACTTGCTTCTTCCTTCTAGACATCTTGCTAGGTACTGATGGTGGAGATGCTTCTAGATCAATGGTAGTTGATGGCACAAATGCATCTTCATTTGATTTTTTCTTCTTATTCTTAGGCATATCATCAATCTTTTTTGTTTTAACTTCTGTGGGAGTCTTCTCAAGTTCTTTGGCAATCTTAGCTTCTCTAGCTTTTTCAAGGTCTTCTTGTGTGACACCATGAACTTTTAGGATGTTTGAGGTAATCCTTGATGCCTTCCTTTTGTTGTCAGCACTGTATAAGACAAAATCTACCTGATTTTTCTTTTCTCTATAAGTACCCCATCTAGGTTCATTGGGATCCTTAGGTGCAGATAGGAGGACTTGTGCATAATCTTCCAAAACATGTTCTTCAACTTCATAACCAAGAGGGTGAATCCATTTTTTCCTAGGCTCAACTACCTCTATGCAAGTACAATCAGTTTCCACCATGAATCATATGGTGTCTTTGTATTTCTCAACTATCTTATCATGTATCCTGAACCTCTTATGCATCTTGATCCTGAAAGTTTTGATATCAATGTCCATAGAGTCTTTTGCACTACTCTCTGATGTAGCTTTTAAAGATATTTGAGACATAGTAGGCTTGCTCCTATCTAGGTAAAGATTTTCAACTTTACCAACAATGTGGAAGTACAAATAAATGATCAAAGAACCAAACCTGAATATCTTTCTCTTGTCATGCTTAATGGCTTTGATATTCTCTATCAACTATGCACATAATAATTCACAGAGATCATACTGAGTGTTATCTCTTACTATCCTTATTGGTACTATAACTATTGCTATGGACACACTATTCAGTCTGCTTGCTTGCTGAAACTTGTATCCAAGTATCATAGTGAGTAGTTTTATGTCTTTCTCCTTGATGGGATCAATAGTCATGCTGCGCCTATCTGGTGCAGGAGCACCCTTGAGAAACTAGTATGTTGGTGGTCTCTTGTAATTTTGGGTGTGTGAGTGTGTGAAAGACCCTCTTGTAGGGCAATGTAAATACATAAGGTCATGTGGACCAAGTGTGGTTAAGTTAGGTTTTAATCAAGCTCTCTGTTATGTTAAAATAGCTCATTTTGGCTCTTTTAGTGAGTTGTACTTGATGATGTCATCAACTATTAGGGTGATTTCATGGAGGTTCTTAAGGTCCTTGGATACCCTAGGAGGTCTAACAAAGGTTAGATAGGCTAGATTGGTGTTAAAACACAAGGAAAGTAAAATGGTGAAAAAGATGTAAAAATGTTGCAACTTTTCAAGAGTTGTTGACAACATTTGGGTTGTCTTAAGAATTTTAGTGTCTAGATTAGATGAAGTTTAACCAAGGGTTAAGACATTTGAGGTAGATTATATATGTGGAGAAAAACCCTAATTTGGGGGTTCAACAATTATTGTGTACGGACTACATACTGAATAGTAGAGAGTTTTGAATGAAAACAAGGTGAAAGTTGATGAAGATGGATTGAAATTGTCACTGTAATTAGTGGAATCCATTTGTGCATATGTTTTAGTGTTTTCCCAATACTTAGGTTGATTTTTAGTTACATTTATTTTGTATTTTTAAATTAGTTTTGTTCCAGACAGTCTGCTATCTAGTTTTAACTAAGAAGCAAAGATGTGGACCTAACTCCACTTTTCACCATTGGTTCTGTACGGCCACTTGGGGATGGAGACTAGGTCCACGGAGCTTCGAGAATCTGGAAGGAGGAGCTTTGAAAGTGCATGCAAGTATTTTTAGGATCTTTCCCTAGGAAAGCTACATCAGAAGCCCGATTAGGAAGATCATGTAGCAGTTGGTTTAAAATTATAGGAGGTTGCTTTCATGAGCCAAGAAGGCCATGGATGTGTTGTATGGTGTTGTGCATGTACTTAGTAATGTGGAGGAGTGAAAAAGAACTCATCTGACCAAGTTTTGAAGCCAAAGACCTAAAATTGGTCCAAAAATAAGAAAGAAGCCATATTCCATAAACAAGGTGTACGGACAGAGTCAGACCATGAGACCTTGAAAATCTTGGTCAGTTTTTGCCTTACTTGCAAACTGCCAAAAGAGATTTGAGGGTCCTTTGAGAGTTTTACATTGAAAAAGTGTTGTCCTACATTTTAGGAGGCCTAATTGGTGAAAAAGGCTACAAGGCCTAGAAGATAGGAATATAGGCAGCGATGGAGAAATGGCTAAACTTGGAAACTTTAGAACCATTTTGCAATCCAAGAATGGATTTGAATGAAGCCCTGGCCCTCCTGCAAATCCAAAAAAAAGATTAGGACATGGGAGTTATCGTGGAGGAAAAGTTATTGTAGAACACAAGGATGGTGAACCTGAACAAGATAGGAGGACTCTTGGTTGGAGGGAAAGAATTGAATCTTTACAAGTGTTGGAGGGTGGATTGAGGAAACCCTAAAGGTACTAGGAGAGACCTAAGAAGAGTTCAAGAAGACTTAGGAAGTTAATAGGAGTGCTCCCTATCAAAGTGGTATCAAAGCCCAAGTTCAAGATTTGGGAGAAGTAGTGCAGCTAGTGGATGTTAAAGATTCAAGTGAGGAATCTAATGCATCTAGCAGGATGGTGGCCAATGCTGAATTGGCCAAAAAAGTTGAAGAACAAGAAGAGGACAATAGATTGGTAAGAGAAAGGTTGAGCCAACTCAAGAAAATCTTAGGAGAGGTCCAAGATAAGATAGACTGGATGAAAGACAAGGTGGAACAGAAGGAGGAAAAAGAAGCTAAGGAGAAGGAGTGGGACCTAGAAGAAGAAGCACCTACCCCTGATCCGGTCTTACCAGAGGAACCCTTCTTGAAGGCACTCAAAGCCTTAAGTGGTAAAGCCTTGGAGGGTGTGCCATTGTTTAGTGGACAAATGGATGTTGATTTAGCTTTGGACTGGATAGACAGTCTTGAGAATCACTTTGAATGTGATGGAGTGACAGATGCTCAAAAGTTAAAGGTGGCTAAGTCTAGATTGAGAGGACCAGTACTTACCTGGTTGAAATATGTTTAGAATGAGAGGGAGAAAGAGGGCAAGAGCCCTATTGTGTCATGGAAGGGTATGTTGGCCGAGCTAAAATAGACCTATCTTCCAGATGACTATGAAGTTCAGATGCATAGAAAAAAACAAAACCTTAGGAAGAAAGACCTTGAAGTCCAAGCATATACGGAGGAGTTTCAAAAGTTATGTTTAAGATCCAAGATAGTGGAGGATGAAAGAATCAAATTAGCCAGATGTAAAAATGGCCTCAAGTGGTCTATACAAGAGGAGATGAGTCTTTCTACCTTAACAAGTGTGAGACAATGCTATCAAATGGCTTTAAAGATAGAAGAAAAGAGCAAGAGAAAACATGATCAGACCTCAAGAGGAAGAGGTAGGGGAAAATAAAATAGAGGAAGAGATAGCTTTGCAGGAAGAGGCAGTGACTATAGGTCCCAAGGAGAAGCTAAATTGACTAAGATAGTCAATGAGACCAGTGGAAGAGGTAGCATGAATAGAGGAAGAGGATTCCAAGGTGGAGGAAGAGGTAGATTCAGAGGTTCAGGTAGAGCCTCACACTTTGCAAACATGAAATGTTTTCATTGCAATCAATTAGGCCATCCAGCCTATAGATGCCCGAAGAAAGCTTCTAGCTCACATGGTGAGAAGAGGGTAAATTATATTGCCCAAGAAGATAATAACAGTGGTAAAACTCATGAAATCAACCTTGATTCAAAAAGTGGGGAGAATCTCATGATTAGGAGAATACTCATTAAAGAGCCTGTCAAAGAAGAAGCTAAGTAAAGGAGGGCACTTTTCAAAGTAAAGTGTAAGATTCTTGGGAAATTTTGCAAGATGATCATAGACTCAGGGTCTACTGATAATATTATCTCAGAGGAGGTAGTCAACAAATTAGGATTGACAAAAATACTCCATACAAACCCATACAGAGTGAAATGGTTTGAATAATGGTCAGCATGTTCTTGTTAATGAGCAAGCATGGGTTAATTTCTCAATAGGAAAGTATGTGGACAAAATATTATGTGATGTACTCCCAATGGATGCATGCCACCTACTCTTAGGTAGGCCATGGTAGTTTGATAGGAAGACAATTCATGATGGATAGAAAAATTCTTATTCTTTCAAGAGAGATGGGGTCACTTATAAAATTCAGTCACTTGTGGATGATGAGGGGTCTACATCAGCAGAGTCTAATGTCTTATTACAGGGAGGTAAAGAGTATTTGCAGACAATAAAGAGTGGAGAAGGATTACACTATGCTATCATGCTTAAGCCTAGTGAAGAGAGGAAGGTGGAACAAACACCATTTCCAAAGGAAGTGCAGGAGTTATTGGAAGATTTTAAGGACATAGTTAGTGATGGGACACCAAAAATGTTACCATGTCTAAGAGACATAAGTCATCAAATTGACTTCATACCCAGAGCATCTCTACCAAACAAGGCTGCATACAAGGTGACTCCTGACCAAAAAAAGGAGATAGCTAAACAAGTCCAAGAACTTTTGGACGAAGGTCTAATCAGGCAAAGCATTAGCATATGTGCAGTGCCAGTGGTTCTAGAATCAAAGAAGGGAGGCAAGGGGAGGCTTTGTACAGAATCAAGAGCAATAAATAGAATCGCTGTGAGATACAGATTTCCCATTCCTAGGATTGAAGATCCTATGGACTATTTGGGAGGAGAAAGGTACTACACCAAATTGGATTTGAAGAGTGGATACCATCAAATCAGGATTAAGGAGGGTGATGAATGGAAGACAACATTCAAGACAACAGAAGGGCTCTATGAATGGTTGGTCATGCCCTTTGGGCTTAGCAATGCTCCAAGTAGCTTTATGAGGTTGATGAACGAGGTATTGAAGGACTACATAGGCAGATTTGTAGTTGTGTACTTAGAAGACATCCTAATTTTCAATAAGACCAAGGAGGAACACCTCCAACATTGCAGGTTGTGATGAAGAAACTTCATGAGGAGAAGTTGTCCATTAACCTGGAAAAATCTGATTTTATGAAACAAGAGTTGATCTATCTTGGTTTTGTGGTTTCTCAAGGAACCTTGAAGATGGATCCTAGCAAGGTTGAAGCAATATTAAGTTGGCCTACCCCTACGTGCAGCTTTGAGGTAAGGAGTTTTCATGGACTTGCCCAATTTTATAGGAAGTTCATTAGAGGCTTTAGTGAAATATGTGCACCAGTCTTAGATACAATTAAGGGAGGAGTGAAAACCAAATTTAAATGGACTCCAGAGGCTGGTAAAGGTTTTGAGGTATTGAAGAAGAGAGTGGAAACACAAACTATTTTGGTTTTGCCAAATTTTGACAAATTATTTACCCTTGAATGTGATGCAAGTGGTGTAGCTATTGGGGCAGTATTGAATCAAGAGAATAGGCCAGTGGTATTTTATAGTGAGAAGTTGAATGAGGCTAAGAAGAGGTACTCTTCTTATGATCTAGAGTTATATGCATTGGTGCAAGCCTTAAGAAAATGGAGGCACTATTTGTTGCCAAAGGAATTTGTAGTTTATACTGATAATAAAGCTTTGAGTTTTATCAATTCTCAAGAGAAGTTGAGCAACAAAAACCTTAAATGGATGGAATATTTATAGGCCTATACCTTTACTATCAAACATAAGAAAGGGCAGTTGAATAAAGTGGCTGATGCTTTGAGTAGGAGACTCTTGACAGTCCAAGAAGTGCAGCTGCAAAGTATAGGCTTAGAAAGCTTCAAGGAGCTTTATGAAGGTGATGAGGACTTCTAAGAAGCATACAAGGTATGTAAAGATTTCAAAAACCATTTCCATAGTCAATTTGTAGACTATACAATTTAGAATGATCTCTTGTTTAGAGAAGGGCAGTTATGTGTTCCTAGGGGATCTATGAGGGAGAATGTTATTCAAGAAAAGAACAATGGCAGCTTAAGTGGGTATTTTGGCCTAAATAAGACACTAGAACTAGTGCAAAGGTTCTATTATTGACCTAGGATGCAAAAGGACATTAGGAAGTATGTGGAGCAATGTTTGATTTGCCAAAAAGCTAAGGGTATCTCATCTAATGCAGGTTTTTATTAGCCCTTGCCCATTCCTAATAGGCCTTGGGAATGCATTAGTATGGATTTTATTGTTGGGCTGCCTAGGACCAAGACTGGTTTAGATAGTATATTTGTGGTGGTAGATAGGTTTAGCAAGATGATTCACTTCATTACTTGCAAAACCACCCATGATGCCAGTCATATTGCACATTTTTTCTTTAAGGAAGCGGTCCAGATTCATGGTTTACCCATCAACAAAGTATCTGATAGAGATGTAAAATTCATGGGTTATTTTTGGAAGACCTTGTGGACAAGGTTGGGCACCAATCTATCATTTGGGTTAGCCTACCATCCCCAACCAGATGGTCAAACTGAAGTGATCAATAGAGTGCTAGGAAATCTCCTTAGGTTCTTGACAAAGGAGTATGGAGTGATGTGGGATCAGATGTTACCACAGGCAGAATATGCCTACAATGATAGTGCAAATAGGACAATAGGCAAAAGCCCCTTTGAAATAGTTTATGGGCTGCACCCTAGAGGTGTGTTGGAGTTAAGAAACTTGGAAAATGCAGAAGGAAGGAGTGCACATGCAGAAGATTTTTCTCAATCTATGAAAGAGGTTCATGACCAAGTGAAGAAGCAGCTGCAAGAAGCTACACAAAAGTTAAAAACCAAAGTTGATGAAGGAAGAAGAGATATTCAGTTTGCTATGGGTGATCTTGTGATGGTACATCTCAACAAGTCTAGGCTATAGAAGGGAGTCCCCACCAAACTTTAGATGAGGAGGATTGGTCCTTGCAAGATTCTTGCAAAATATGGGCACAATGCCTATAAATTAGATTTGCCATCAGATTTGGCAATATCTCCTATTTTTAATGTGCAAGATTTAGTCCAGTATAAAGGACCGACACCACTAGTTACTGAATTATAGTCAGATAGTAAGGAAACAACATCAGATGTTCAGATTTCCCCTACACCAACACCAATGGCTGTGAAGATTTTGGACTCTCTGGTGAAGAAAAAGACTAGGCAGGGAACCTACATGGAACATCTCATTCAGTGGGTAGGCAAGTCAGAAGCTAAGTCTACTTGGGTAGCTAAGAATGAGTTTAAGAAGCAGGGAATTAATCCTACACACCTGTCCCCAGAGGTGACTTAAGTTCTTAGCCTTGGTAGTATGGTGCAGGAGCACCCTTGAGAAACCAGTATGTTGGTGGTCTCTTTTCATTTTGGGTGTGTGAGTGTGTGAAAGACCCTCTTGTAGGGAAATTTAAATACATAAGGTCATGTAGACCAAGTGTGGTTAAGTTAGGTTTTAATCAAGCTCTCTATTATGTTAAAATAGCTCAGTTTGGCTCTTTTAGTGAACTATACTTGATGATGTCATCAACTATTAGGGTGATTTAATGGAGGTTCTTAGGGTCCTTGAATACCCTAGGAGGTCTAACTAAGGTTAGATAGGCTATATTGGTGTTAAAACACAAGGAAAGTGAAATGGTGAAAAAGATGTAAAAATATTGCATAGCAACATTAGCAACTTTTCAAGAGTTGTTGACAACATTTGGGTTGTCTTAAGAATTTTGGTGTCTAGAGTAGATGAAGTTTAACCAAGGGTTAAGACATTTGAGGTAGGGTATATATGTGGAGAAAAACCCTAATTTGGGGGTTCAACAATTATTGTGTATGGACTGCATACTGAATAGCAGAGAGTTTTGAATGAAAACAAGGTGAAAGTTGATGAAGATGGATTGAAATTGTCACTGTAATCAGTGGAATCCATTTGTGCATATGTTTTAGTGTTTTCCAAATACTTAGGTTGATTTTTAGTTACCTTTCTTTTGTATTTGTAAATTAGTTTTGTTCCAGACAGTCTACTGTTCAGTTTTGACTGAGAAGCAAAGATGTGCACCTAACTCCACTTTCCACCATTGGTTCTATATGGCCACTTGGGGATGGAGAATAGGTCCATGGAGCTTTGAGAATTTGGAAGGATGAGCTTTGAAAGTGCATGCAAGTATTTTTAGGATCTTTCCCTAGGCGAGCTACATCAGAAGCCCGATTAGGAAGATCATGTAGCAGTTGGTTTAAAATTACAGGAGGTTGATTTCATGAGCTAAGAAGGCCATGGATGTGTTGTATGGTGTTGTGTAGGTACTCAATAATGTGGAGTAGTTCCCAAGAACTCATCTGACCAAGTTTTGAAGCCAAAGACCTAAAACTGGTCCAAAAACAAGAAAGAAGCCATATTCCATAAACAGGGTGTATGGACAGAGTTAGACCATGAGACCTTGAAAATATTGGTGGGTTTTTGCCTTACTTGCAAACTGCCAAAAGAGATTTGGGGGTCCTTTGAGAGTTTTACACTAAAAAAGAGCTGTCCTACATTTTAGGAGGCCTAATTGGTGAAAAAGGCTACAAGGCCTAGAAGATAGGAATATAGGCAACGATGGAGAAATGGCTAAAATTGGAAACTTTAGAACCATTTTGCAATCCAAGCATGGATTTGAATGAATCCATGGCCCTCCTGCGAATCTAAAACAAAGATTAGGGCATGAGAGTTATCGTGGAGGAAAAGTTCTTGTAGAACACAAGGATGGTGAACCTGAACAAGATATGAGGACTCTTGGTTGGAGGGGATGAATTGAATCTTTCCAAGTGTTGGAGGGTAGATTGAGGAAACCCTAGAGGTCCTAGGAGAGACCTAAGAAGAGTTCAAGAAGACTCAGGAGGTTAATAGGAGTGCTCCCTATCATTATCACTTCTAGATAAGAAGACTAGTTCAACCTTCTTCTTGACATCCTTGCCAGTAGGAAGAGCTAGTCTAGTCTTGGGAAGTCCTATCATCTCATGAATTAGATATGTAGTGATGCAGACAGGAACCTCACCTATCTAGTATAGATCATCATGTATCCTGCTCAGTAATATCTTCACCCATTTTGGCTCATAGAACTCATGCGCATTGGAATACTCAAAGATAGGGTTATCAGTGAGATGCGCGTATTGATCCTTGAATGTATAGTCTGGTTTCATCATAGAACCCATGAGAGATGCAATGTTGTTGTCTCCAACTATTTCCTTCTTGCAATAAACATATGCGCGGATGTCTTCTACATGTATGACTCCAAGCGGAGTCCTAGAGAATGCTCCTTCGACATCATCTGGTATGGACTTGAATGAATGCTTCTTAAAAACAAATCTCTTCCTCTTAGCAATGTCAAATACAATAGGGGTTGCCATACTTACTTGCAACTAGGTTAAGTGGGGTTTCATGATGATCCTGAAATGACGTGATTGCTAGGGTTCCAATCTAATCGTTAATCCATTCACAAACTGACTAATCCTTTAAGATGTAGTGCTTTGATGCTTGATGCTTATCTACTTTCTGAATGCTTCAATCTCAAATGCAAAGTGAGGTTTTTAAGTTCTTTTGCCAATTTATATAAAGATCAATTGCATTTAATGCTTGTTGCCATAAAGTGGTTTACAGAGAGAATTTCAAACTTTGTTCTGAACAAAGTAAAGGCAATGTGTGAATGCATACAACCTTAATTCATGATTACATTCATGAATCCATAGGTGCATACTCAGAGGTGAGTATACCGGCCACACAGGGGTTCAGAGCTGGAATATCTCCCCCTAAGACCATGAGGGTCAACTATTCAGAAGTAGAAGGTGCATCCACTAAGGATGCATATGCTACCTTGTTCTCTTCATTATCCTTCTTTACTTCAACCCATATTTTATCTGAGTTAGCTTTAGCTTCCACAAACTTGACTTCTCCTAATTCTTCAAATACAGAATTCTTGGGATTCTCTTGTCCTTTTGTTCTTGATCTGCAAAACCTTGAGATATGTCCAGCTTTTCCACATGAGTGACAAATTATTGGAGGTCTGATGTTGTTATTCATCATGCTGCATTGCTTGACTATGTGTTCGTTGTAGTTACATATCTGACGTGTAATTTTCTACAAGTTTCTTTGAGGTTGATTTCTCTGATTGAATTGAGTTTGATTCCTTTGGTTCAATTGTGGCTGATTTCTTTGATTTGTTCTGCAATGAATAGCCCTATGACCAAACTTATTACAGGAGTAATAGTAACCATTGAAGGGTCTTACATTCTGGCAATCTCTTGCCAAGTGTCCATGCTTGTAACAGGCATAGAAAGTATGGTTGACTTCCTTGTGCTTATCTTTTAGTGATTTTGCTTTAGTCTCTTCATGATTTTCAGTTTTCTTTTCTTCTAAAAATTCTATTTGAGCTTTCTTTCTTCCTTGTAATGAGTTGATCTCAATTTGAGCTAAACTATATCCCATACCAATGGTATCACCTTTTAGCTTTTGTGCATAGAGCTATGATTGAATCAGATCAGAGATTTTGTGTAGTTTATCAATCTTGTCTTTTGCTCCTGATAATTCAGATTCAATTTTGTTCTTGATATTTTCTAATTCCAAGATTATCATATTGGCTTGCATGAGTTCTTCATCCAACTATTTTTTGTCTTTGTTCTTCTCTTCAATAGATGTTAAGCTATCAGTTAATTGATGATTCAATTCTTCTATCTTATCTTTCAGAGACATGTTCTCTTCATTCAGTTTCAAATCATTGGTGGAGCAATATTTTAGTTCTTTCCTTAGTTTCTTGATAAGCATTTATGAGCCATCAAATTTTAGTTTAAGTTCTTCATTTTCTTTCTCAGATCTATCTAGATCTTCAAGGGTTGCTTCAAGATTATTTTTTAGATGTTTGATTTCTGCTAAATCCATGATCTCCTCAAGTGGTTAAACTTTTCTCTCTGAGGACCAGGTTTTGATACCAATTATTGGAAACACTGGGGGGGGCGGGGGGGGGGGGGGGGGGGGGGGGGGGGG